>CAJNDV010035752.1:78910-99168 GCA_905221635.1 Symbiodinium sp. CCMP2456
TTTAGGATTTTAGGGTTTAGGACCTAATTCAGGATTTAGGATTTTGGGATTCTAGGATTTCTGTTCAACATGGTTTGAAGTCTAGGCCTGCAGGGTTTAGGGTTTCCGGGAAAAGCGTTTGGAATTTGAGGTTATATGCCCTGAACCTTCGCTGGTGGGATCTGCAGCCATGCTGCTGGTATAGCCGGTCATCACCACCACCTCCCCCTCAGTTTGGCGCTCCAGGCTTGGGGAGGGCTCGCTTCAAGGTTTCCTTTTCAGGGCTCCTCTAGACGGTTCTGCAAAGGGTGCGCTTAAAGGGTTCCTATGAGACCAGGTTCTTTGAGCCCGAAACCTAACTTCTTCACCCCCTACGCACCGAAACCCAACACCCTACACCCCTGAACCCTGAGCCCGTATGCTACTTCATCCACCACCAAAGCAATACCAACCGACCGGACCTAGTCAAAACAGCCGTACACGAGTATTGATCTCACCATCAACAACAACATAAAGCCACTGCCATTCGAAGGTTCGAACATGAAGACGAGTATCTGTGAGTTTTAAGCTGTCCAAAACCATTTCCCTAAACCCTAAACCGTAAACCCAAAACCCTAAACCCTAAACCCCAAAACATGGCTACAATGAGCCGGGGACCCGCCGCCTGGGATTTTGTGTGCCTAATCGCAGGTACTGCCATGCACACCTCCCGACCCCGGAGCACCATCGTTCACCATTCAGCGTATAATCTTAGCTGCCCAGTACCCTGGCCCAAAAAAGTTTAAACTTTTCTTTTAGAAGGGGTTTCATATACCAAAAAAGTTTAAAGGTTTTCCTATTGGGCTCCTAAGTAATCGATGGCAGCATACATGTTGAATTCAGTACTAAGGAAGATAAACACCAAATATCGCGGTTTCGGAGAAAGTCCTGTGCCATATGGCGTGCCGCTCCTAAGCCCGCTCACGTCACTTTGCGAGGAAGTGGACTCACCCACAAGGTCCGAGTACCCAAATAGTAAGGTTCTAGGTCCCAAATCCAGACTCTGAGTGGTTTTTGGACCTTGAAACCCTACTATTTGGGTACTTGGACCCTTAGGGTTCATGTAATTATAGTAAACCCCAAAAAGTTGGAAACCGGACTAAGGACAAATAGTGCTGGGATTCCTTATACAGAACTCTTAAGGATTGAAGCTATTGGGTTTCCAACTTTGGGGCCCTAAACCCTAAACCCTAAACCCTAAACCCTAAACCCCAAAACCCGCCTCCACTATGGGTCACCCGGGTTGCACGGGCACCTTGAAAACGACCGGGCTGACCCGGGAAAGCGAAACGTTGGGGTTTAGGGTTTAGGGTTTAGGGTTGGGCAGAGGAACCATACTCGTGCCGTCGCTGCGCATGCGTCAGGTGGTTTTGCAGCTGTGAGTCTCACCATGTTTTGATGAGGTCGTCTTTAATCACCACCAAATCCCATACTAGCCTAAATCCTTGCCCCTGAACCCAAGCCCGAAACCCAAGTCCCCTAAACCCTAAACCCGTACACCCCTAAACCCTCACCCCTTCCCTCCAACCCTTAAACCCTTGCACAACCCCAACCCCAAGACGCTAAACCCTAAACCCCAACCCTAAACCCCAAACCCTAAACCCTAAACCCTAAACCCTGAACCCTAAACCCCAAACCCCAAACCCTAAACCCTAAACCCCAAGACGCCCAAATCCTAAACCCTAAACCCTAAACCCTGAACCTCGGCTGAGCTGAGCCTCCAGGACCGAACCCTCCGCCGAAGGGGAAGCCTCCGAAACCTGTGCTGCTGCTTCAGGGGGTAAGCGGCGGTTTAGGGTTTAGGGTTTAGGGTGTAGGGTTTAGGGTTTAGGGTTTAGGGTTTAGAGTTTATGGTTTAGGGGTACCCAAACCCCCAAAAGGATCTAAAAAATAGATCCCCCAAGGGAGTTCGTATAAAGTACCCTTTAGTAGTTAGGGTCCCTAATGAGGGGATCTATTTTTTAGATCCTTTTGGGGGTCTGGGTAAGCGGTGCTGTGAGGTTTTCTAGTCCTTTTCTACAAAGGGCACGATAAGGATGCTGTAGGGGTTCCGATAATCACATGAACTATAAGGGCACTAAGTCTACAATAAGGGTTTCTACAGGGGTACCACAAGGGAACTGTAAGGGTACTGAAATAGTGGTATAAAGGGAACTATAATGGCACGATACAGGTTTCTTTGCAGAAGGGACTGTCATGGATTTCGGACCCTAAACCCTAAACCCTAAACCCTTAGGGAGCACGGCAAAGCGAGCTGCAATCTGCCTCAAATAATAACGGGGCCGTTAAAAATGGACCAGGGCTTCCCAGACCCCCAAAAGGATCTAAAAAATAGATCCCCTAATCAGCGTACTTTATAGGAACCCCCTTAAGGGATCTATTTTTTAGATCCTTTTGGGGGTTTGGGATATCGGGGCCGTTATAAATGGACCAGGGCTTAGGGTTACATTTTACTACAGTACAAGCCCAAAGGTTGGAAACCCAATAGCCTCGATCCTTAAGAGTAATGTATAAGGAATCCCAGCAAAAATTGCCCTTAACTCGGTTTCCAACTTTTTGGGGTTTACTATAGAGTGATAATAAGGAACCCTCATGGATAAGCCTACATATGTTGAGGCCCCCCACGTTTTTCAACGAGGCTTCTGATAAGGCTTGTGGAGGGCTTCTAAGGCTTGTCGACGGGCTTCGTAAGGTGTCTATAATTACAGGGCGTTTGTTGCAGGGCTCGCCAGGATTTGCACAGGCTCCTTGTGGGAGTCTATATGGTTTAATGCAGTGGCCGTCGGGGCTACAGTGGGGTTTTGCTGTCGATACGGCGTACTTATGCAGGGACTATAACATCAAGGACAATACTAGAGTACTACTTGCTTGTATGGGTCGTTTAAAACGCACACGCGCACACACGCACACACACACACACATACGCACGTGCATGCATGCATGCATGCATGCATACACAGTCAAAATCAAAAATGTATGTACAAACTCGCACATGTGCGCACGCATACACGCACGCTCACACATCGCCCACACACATGACCAACAAACTCCGCCGTAAACCCTGTCCTAAACCGATAAGCCAGAAGCCCCAAACCCGTGCATGTGCGAACATGGCCGGCGCCTGCAGCGAAGGCTCGCTGGCCGTACAATGCAGAGGCCCACTGAAGCCTGGGGATTTGGGATGAATATGGGGGTCGGAATAAATAGAATAGGGTTTTAGGGTATGTTTCACACGATTACGCTACAGCTAAAGATGAAACAAAGGAACCCAAAGAAATAATTTGGGCAATTACCCAGGCGTCTGTATTATCGCTTCGGACTTATGATTAGGATTTAGGGGCTCAGGGCTGTAGCTTCTGGCTTGTTACTTGTTGCGGGTGTCCGCTGCCGGCCGTGCGTTTTTGCTGAAACTGTTGCTTTGGGTTTGGGTGCTTCTGGGCTCTTAGTTTAGGGGAGTTCGGGCCCACTATCTCTGTTGAACCTGGGTTGGCTACTCTGACGAAGACTGATCCTTTTTATCGCCCCACGCATCCGTGCCTGCAAAAAAAATACTTGGTTCCTCCCTAAACCCTATAAACCTACAGCCTAAGCTCCTAAAGCCCTATAAAAGTGGATAATTTGTTTGACTTGCTTTTGGCCCTTGTGTTTTTCGTGGTGCTGGGTGGGAGGTGGATCTGCGCGCTTCAATGGGGGAACCTTTATTTTCCTTATCTATTTTCCCAGGAAAGCCCTTTAATTTTCCTACTTCGACGAAGCTATTGGCATTCTATGAGGGTCTAGGCTTTGTGGTTTGCAGAGGCATGGATGAGACCCAACCCTGATCTCGAAAGCCGAAAATCCTATCTCGCAATCCCTTAGATAGGGGCCTTTAGAATTAGAATGGTGCTCGGAGGCATGTTATACACTGCAAGCCTTAGGATGACTAACTAGAATAGGGCTTTCGAAATACGTTTACAACTGGCCTTCATAATGAACAAACAGAGTAGGGCTTTTCAGTATATTTATACTACAGCCCTATAACATAGCTGACTATGTAGTCTTGGCTTAGGCCCTATTTTTTGGCAACTCCCGAACATAGCGCCCTTGATAATTCGAAAAGTGTTTTTAGGTACACTGTACTACAACTCTCTAACCTAGGGGTCTTAATGAAATGAATGTGAGAGGGCCTTTCGGTATGCATATTATGACTACAAGTATCTGTGGACTATACGGGCATACTCTCTCCAATTTTTCAGACCTCTACATCAACCCCTTATGAAGCACCCTGAAACCCTGACAGAACCCGTTTAGACCCTCTCACAAACGCTGCGAAAACCTATTATTACTCCCGGAACCCGTCAGCCAACCCAAAGCCCAGATCCACCCTCGAAGCGCGGACACCCAAAGTGCCTAAGTTTCCCCTTACAATGTTATGAGCGAGCATAAACTTACTTCCCCAAAGAGCCAGGGAAATAAAAGGTTAAACTTTTGGATGACTACTAAATCATAAGAACCTAAAAAGTTTAAAGGTTGGGTATTGGGGAACTAAGTAAATCGGAAATTAAGGTTCAGGGTCCTTCTATACAGGGTTTTAGGATGTCTTAGGGCTTTGTATCGGTTTCTACATGGTTCTACTAAGGACTATGCGTCGGAATATAGGGGCCTTACGATACTTGATTTAAGGTATATTCCTGAATCCAGGGTGTTTGGCTCGTGCAGAAGCAACTCTAATGCAAGGGCCTTGACAAATAAAACAAGGTCTTGGAGCATCCTAGACCCTAAACCCTAAACCCTAAACCCTAAACCCTATAGAGTATAATCGGGCTAGGGGAACATATGACAGGAACGTGGGGGCCGAACGGGTTTCCTTCTTTGTAGAATTATGGTAGGGAGCCGACTAACACTAAACTGTTACTTAGGGGCTGAATACCCTAGCCCCCAAAAAAGTTAGGGTTTAGGGTTTAGGGTTTTAGGGTTTAGGGTTTTAGGGTTTAGGGTTTAGGGTACCCTAGCCCCCAAAAGGTTAAGCTTTTGAATTATGGTAGGATCATCTAAGCCCCAAGAAGTTAAAGGTTACCTACTCAGCCCCTGAGGTTGAAGCTTCTTTGCTAAGCCCCCCGACTTTTTCGAGGCAACTGCTGGGTTCGCTCTGCGCGGAAGCGCCTGGAGCCATGATGCGGGCTTTAGAAGCTTAGTTGCTGAGTCCATAAGCCCCGAAAAGTGTACACTTTCAGTTCTATAAGGGATCATCTAATCCCAAAAAGTGTAAAGTGTACTCACTCAGCTACTAAGGAAGGGTTCCCACAAGAGGAGTGTACGAGGTTCTGTCTGAAAGGGCTCGGTATGGAATTAGGGCTTTTTTTTTGCACGCCGGCTTTACGTAACGATATACCGATATACCTGACTCGAGGCTTGAAGGGCTTCATTCACAGTAGCTTTAGGCTCAAAATATATGGGGGTTTTCCGAAAATAGGGGACCCTGAAATAGTACCCTAAATAGTAGGATCCTTATTATAAGGACCCCTAAGACTCCAAGTATGCAAATACTACCTACTTTGAGGTCTAAAGTCTATAGCTACTACCTACTTTAGGCTCACTGGCCCAAAACCCAAGGAACTAAAAGTTGAAACTTTCAGAATCGATTACCTTATAAGAACCCCCAAAGTTGAAAAGTTGAGTTTACAGCCAATAGGTTTAGGCTATTTGGAGTCTTAGGGCATATGGGAGGGGCCTTGTAGTGCACAGGCAGCAATGAAGCAAACTAGCAGGTTAGGAACCGCAGGTGACGGATTGGTTCAGGGCCTGGCCTTAGTGTTTAGGGTTTAGGGTTNNAGGGTTTAGGGTTTAGGGGCAGACCTGAAAAAGCAGACTTGATGAAGACGCACCTTCGAGTTGTCAGAACATTCCACTTCGGCTCAGCGTTTGGTCTTAGTAAGCCTTGTAGAGGAACCCTTTAACGGACCCTCAATGAAACCCGAATCAGCTCCTTTAAATCCTTTGCCTGAGCTCTTTGGAACTCCGAAGCCCTATGTAAACCATAACCCTGTTTCTTTAAACCAGCCCAACAGACTTATGTAAAGTATGGTCATCAATTTTCAGAGGGTGAGAACACAAGTCCGTATTCGTTCCTGGAGCCTCCGGGTAAGGCTTGAGGCCGCTAAACTTCTAAACCCGAAAATTCATCCCAAACCCAAACCTTCCAATATCAACTAACTTAATACGGTTTAGGGTTTAGGGTTTAGGGTTTAGATTTCGTTAGATTCCATAATGAAAAGGGTGCCGTCTTATTTTGGCTTCCTAAAAAGAACCCTGCTGTAGAAAACTTCCCACGTACCCTCCCGTTTGCTGCCCTACATAGCCACTACCCTAAACCCAAGTCGGATCCTTTGGACCCCTTAACCACCTAAACAAGCCGCTATACACGGTTTAGGGTTTAGGGTTTAGGTGTACCCTAAACCCTAAACCCTAAACCCTGGACCAAACCCCGACCCTGAAGCCTTTAGAAACCTTACCACAGAGTTATTGGGTCTTAGGGTTTAGGGTTTAGGGGCTATACACTCCCTTTAGAAACCTTACCACAGAGTTATTGGGTCTTAACCCTAAACCCTAAACCCTAAAGGGTAAGGACTCGCAAGGACCAAAGGCCGTGGCTCGAAGCAGAGCAGCAGCAGCAGTGGCCATGGCACCCTGCAGCCAAAACGGAAGAACACGCAGCGTTTAGGGTTTCAGGACTTGTAGGTAGTTTAGGGTTAAGGGTTTAGGGTTTAGGGTTTAGGGTTTAGGGTTTAGGGTTTCAGGACTTATAGGCACACTTTCGTTTTCGGAGTTTGGTTTCGGGCTCAGAATAATGAAATGCTCGCATTCTCCTTTAGCTCATATCTTTGTGCAGCATATTATTGCCCATATTCTTCGACATCACACATTGGCACCCGCACACCAACATTGTTCCGCAAATAATCGATGACGGAGTGCACATCAAGCATGTGCAGGGATTGGATTGTACTTCATAGTTTTTTTGTCATCGGTCCATGTCGGAAGATGATGCAAGACGTAGGTGGAGAGGTTCCTCGGCCCGGCAACATGTATTACATGTGAATGCATGCATGCAAATTGGTAACACGTTTTGGTGTCGTGGTTGTGGGGTTGAGGGTGTTAGTTTATGTAGGCGCTAGGAACTTTATGGGAGTGCTGTATTTGCTGCTGGCGGGTTTTTCGGGTGTAGGACTTATATAGATGCTCAGGGTGTTGGAGTTGGGGCTGTAGAGCTCCTGTTTCCTATACGCTGCTTCGAACGGATCAATGCTCAAAGTTGCGGGTTGAGAGGTTCAGGGTTGAAGATCTTCGACGCTCCTTCTTATCATGGCACTCTTACCCACATCTGCGTATGAGAGCCTGACCCCTCTAAACAGGGAGGACGAGGTTCAGGGCCGGGCCCCCAAAACTGAAACTCTACGGTTTGGGGCTTGGTAGGGCTCCGCCTCTGTCGAATTTGTTTGCTTGGATTTGTTGGGTGGCTCGGGCCCTCAACCCTAAAACCAAACCCCTACTTGTACACCGCCTAAGCCCTCAGCCTATGTAGGGTTCAGGGTATGCGAATCCTTTCAGCGCTAAACCAAACCCTAAACCAAGAACCGGCAAGTAGGCATGCTGCTGTACGGGTGCACAGGTGCAAATAGTCGAATTATACACAGATTACAAGATGATGGAGTTATTACACACAGACATTATTCTGAGCCGCACGGTAAGAGATCTGAATCTGCAGGAGTGCTGTTCCTAAGCCCATCAGCATTCCGTGATCAAACAGCACGGAATGTCCGACAACAGGTACAGTAGTTTACTTTCCTACGCTATGCCTCTTCCTATGTGTAGACACCAGTCCTTCGCTAAAACGTGTGGGCTGAGGATTGACGGTTCAAACATGCGGGTGTCTCCAAACCTTAGCATGCGTGATGCCGTTTCACGGCAGGATTACCTATAGTCTCCATTGTTGTACCTTTTTTGTTTAACCATTGTTATGTTTAGGATCCTAAAAGAAGAAAATAACGAACTACAATGGAGACTGTATGGGGGTTTCCGAAAATAGGGGACCCTAATATAGCACCCCCAAATAGTAGGATCCTTATTATAAGGACCCCACCACGTAAGGTACCCTAATTTTCGGAACCTCCCGTATGTACTTTTGTAATTGAGGACATGCTGCTTGTTCGGCTTATTTTGGGGTCCTTATAATAAGGATCCTATCATTTAGGGTACTATATTAGGGTCCCCTATTTTCGGAACCTCCCGTATGTACTTTTGTAATTGAGGACATGCTGCTTGTGCGGCCTCCGCCCAAGTTGAGGGGCCCAGGTCACAGCAGCACGAGGAGAGTGCTGGAAGTTCTGTTTAGTTAAAGGAAACTACAGGTGGGGAGTTTAGAGTATATAGGGCTTCTATAAGGTATATAGACCTTCTATAAGGCTCCTATAACGGTAGCTACCCACCTGAAAATGTCCTAGATTTAGGTTTGTAAGGGCCTGGCTGGGGGTAAGGATTCTATTGCGTGCATACCGTGTGGCGAGTGGTCGACAAATGGTTAATGTGCTTCTGGTCGTAGCTGTCAGGTACCACATGAGCTCGATTCAACGAGATCTGCTTTGCCAGGGGTTTAGTGAAGCTTTGGCCCAGGAGCTGGACGTAAACCCCAAACCCTATTTGCAGGGTGATGCTTTTTGCTGAGGTATGGACGCTTCTTGTTTATCTGCTGGCAAACTACGTAGCGGAGCCAACGCGACGCAAAGAAGCGATGGACAGTTTCAGGCGCAGGGGTTTAGGGGTTTGGGGGTCGAGGGGTCTAGGGTTCTCCCAAAGTTTGGGGAAGTATCCCCTGTATAAGTACCCAGGACCCTTTAAGTCTTACAGTTGTTCAAACATGCACAACCCAGAGAGCCCCATACCCCCTAATTAAGGCATGTAGCTTAAACCATAAGATCAAGGGCCCTATAATTTGAGGCATAGTCCTGAACTTTGGGGTATCGTGCTCTATGGGCTTAGGGCTTAGGGTTTAGGAAGGGCCCTGTCATTTAAGGTATCTTCCTAAACTAAGGCCTAAACCCTAAACCCTAAACCCTAAACCCTAAACCCTAAACCGTATTGGGGCTTTCTGGGCAGTTTGGAGACGCAATCCGACAACGTGAGGCAGGGCCCGGCCTGGACCCTGGAAACCTACACCCTAAACCCTAAAGAAGTTGTAACAAATACAACTTCTTTAGGGTTTAAGGTTTAGGGTTTTAGGGTTTTAGGAGTTTTGGGCTTAGGGATTCAGGGTTGAGGGTTTACAGGCCCTAAACTGAGCCCCTAAAGCCTACTTAGAGGATCATGGGACTTAGTAAGTAGGGTTATAGCTAAGGTAACTATACTTACAACCCCAATCAGGGGACTTATAACCTTATACTTACTAGGTCCCATGATCCTCCAAGTATATACACCTAAACCCTAAAGAAATTGTAACAAATAGCCCTAAACCCTACATACATGCTAACAAGGAGCCCTAAAACCCAGAGCCCTAAACCCTACATACATCATAACGAGGAGCCCTGACAAGGTCGGCTTACCTAGGTTCAGGTACCAGGTACCCTAAACCTTAGAATCCTACACCTAAACGAAGCCCCGAAGTCCTCGACCCGTTCACAGAATCTGGTTCCCAGAGAGCCCAATACCCCTGAATTAAGGAGTATAAGCTTAAGTTATAGGGGCCTTAATATTATGATGTAAGGTATATTCCTTAACTAAGGGGTATTAGGCCCTCTGGGTTCTGAAGGATCGCGGAGTCAGAAGACCCACCGGCCCCAAGTCCTGCAAGCACAAACATGACATGACAACATGCTCCACGGTGCGCAAACCCTGAGGTCAAGTGGGTGGTTGTCAAAATTATGGTCCCTTTTGAGGTACCCTAAAAATAGGGTCCGTATTATAATAAGGACCCAAAGGGACCATAATTTTGACAACTACCCATGTGGATGATGACATGCTTGTGGCGTGCTCGTCGGTCATCTCCAAACATGATCTTCTTGTGGGGCCCATCATTCACAACCAATGCTAGGGTTTAGGGTTTAGGGTTTAGGGTTTAGGGTTTAGCAAGGGCACGGACCTGTGGCCCCGAAACACTTTCAAAAGCATCTCCCCAACTTATTGTTCTTCTTCGGGTCCAACACCATCATGCGGATGTTGGGTGGATATGTGCCGAGGTGGTCCGTTGTGGTGCAAACCCTTGAAACCTGGTCAGCGCAGGAGGAGCCTCACCTTCCTCGAGCCTTTGAGGCAAAACTTCCCTCAGCTCAAGGCCTACTTGGAGGGTCATGGGTAGTTATAAGTGGGGTTATAAGTCCCCTAATGTGGGTTATAACTATAGCTAGCCTACTTATAACTCCACTTATAACTATCCATGAACCTCCAAGTAGCAATAGGCAATAGCGTCATCCCGTTATATCTTATCATCCCAAATTCAGAACCCCTCGGCACTAAACCTAGGCCCGCATACCGCACACCGCTTAGCAGGTTTAGGGTTTAGGGTTTAGGGCTTAGGGCTTAGGGGTTTAGGGTTTAGGGTTTAGCTCCGTTCGAGCCCCCAGCCACTATGCGATTTCTCATCTTCAGTCCTTTAAGCCTTGCAAACGAATGGAAACCTAAAACAGCAAGGGGAAAGTAGGAATTTCATGATGTGCGCTGGGATGCTGCCCATGCCAGGCATAGGATTTAGGTTTAAAGGAGCCCTGAAGGCCCAACCTGAACCCTAAACCCCGAAACCCTAAACCCTAAACCCCTAGACCCTAAACCCTAAACCAAACCTGTCAAGCGTTCCTGCTTGCTTTTTGGCTGAGGCATGGCTGGGGATTCTAGCGGCGTAGGGTTTAGGGTTCAGGGTTTGGGGTTTAGGGAAATGCAAATATGTAGATGCCCTGAAGCTCTTCTTTTAAGTCAATGTGGGCAGCTGGAAGGTGAGAAGCTCCGCGCCCGGAGGCACCCAGGGCTTGCCGCTCATCTCCCTGGCCTTGGCGGGTTAGGGTTTAGGGTTTGAGGGCTTATGGGGTTTATGGGGTTTATGGGGGTTATGTTTTTTTTTTTTAAAGTTGTGGGGTTTAGGGTTTAGGGTTTGAGGGTTTATAGGGTTTAAGGCTCTTGCAGAGCAGGGCTTTTGCCTTAAGGCTTGCCTAAGCCCCCCAAAAATAAGTAAAATAATGGCCCAACGCCTGAAAACCCTAAACCCTAACCCTAAACCTAAACCCTAAACGCTAAACCTAAACCCAAAGCCGGACCAATATTCTGCATACTTTGGGGTCCAGGTAGGGTTCTGGTCTACAGAGTTTAACTGGGTTGTAGTTTTTGGGCCCTGAAAAGTATGTATGAGTAGGTACCTCTATAGAAACCATCAGGGAAATTTTAAAGTTCCCTAAACCCTAAACCCTAAACCCTAAACCCTAAACCCATGCCACCTAGTTAAGTCTTGAGGTTGGCATTTAGGGTCGAGGGTTCGGACTGGGGGTGCAAGATTGGAGTTTGTGGTTTAGGGTTTAGGGTTTAGGGTTTAGGGTTTAGGGTTTAGGGCTCGGGCTGGGGGTGTAAGATTGGAGTTCATGGTCTAATAACCTTAAACCCTACACCCAATATAGGGGCCTTAATAATTAGAATAGGGTTCTAAGGGTACATTATACTATGATAAGAATAACGACCCCTCCCCTAAACCCTAAACCCTAAACCCTAAACCCTAAACCCTAAACCCTAAACCCAAAACATAGTATAGGTAATTCTTCAGGCCCCTACATGAATGCCTACGGTTGGGGGTTGAAGGTTCCTGGCCTCACAGATTGAGCTTATCGTCTGACCAAGGAGGGAGGCGTAGGGGTTTAAGGGCTTCTATCCTAGATGTAGGGTTTTGGGTTTTGGTACGGTTTAGGGTTTAGGGTTTAGGGTTTAGGGTTTAGGGTTTTGGGTTTTGGTTTTGAGGGTTTGGGGTCTAGGGTTTAGGGTTTAGGGTTCCAAGACTCCCCTATGGGTCCATGTGCCCAAATAGTATATACCTTGGCCTTACAGTAGTCCCGATATAGGTACTTTGAGGCCAGAGTATATACTGTTTGGGTGCATGGACCCTTGGGACTGTAAAGCCCTATAAAGATGTCGGGTGGAAGCGCAGCATGGAGAGGAGATATATCTAATAAAACATTCAAGGTCTGAGATTGAGGGCGCTAGGTTCCCTTGTGTATTTTGTGAGGCTTAAGGACAGGACCCGAGGGTTTAGGGTTTAGGGTACAGTAGCTGTTTCTGTTGACGGACATGGTCTGGTTACCCTAAACCCTAAACCCTAAATCACGGTGTGGCCTGAAGCGACACGAGTCTTAGGGTAGGGTTTTTTGCTTGTTCCTGGCTGGCCCGGGAAAACTGCCTGATTTTTTTGGTGGCTGATAAAAAGTCAGACAGTAAACAGCACGCTTGCCCTAAACCACTCCACACTAAACCCTGCAGCCGGACACCTTAAATCGTCTACTGGTACGTACAGCACTTCTAACTGAACTTGGTACCCTGGCCAAACTTACAACTTTAGCTGCTTTTTTATTGGAACATAGCAAGCAAGCATGAAACATGTTTCCAGGTGCCCCAAAGCGTGTTGCACGACTGTTGAAGGCTTCGGCTTGGGATAAGCCCGGAGAGCCCCACTACCCCTCAATTAGGGAACATGCCCTTGAAATACAGGGGCCTTACCCAATATTATGCAAGTATAATCCTTTATTTAAGTTGTATTGGCCCAGAGAGCGGGATTGGAATAGGGTTTTTGTGTGATGTTAGATTATGTGTATAATAAAGAACCCTACGAAACAATATTGGTAATTAGTTTTTTAGGCTTCTACACTACGCCGAAATGCTAAAACCAAAAGCGCTGTTTACGAGTTTGGAACAACACCCTCTGTGTCGCCCCTATGAGCCTCTCTTCTTCAACAGCCAGGCCCAAAAAAGTTCAAACTTTTTCAGATAGGTCTAATATATAAGACCAAAAAGTTTAAAGTTCTCCCATTGGCTATCTGAGAAGCTTCGTACTTCACGAAAGTAGCAACTGAAGCTTTCGAAACTACGTATGAGCCTCAAGATTGAAAGGCCTTCCCAGCGAAAGCCTCAACCACTTGTTCTAATTCTAAGAGGCCCTAAACCCTAAGCCCTAACAATATACACCCTAAATCCTCAACCCCTGGGATTACCCCGTATTCTGTTTTTCGCGTCAAGGGAAAACTAATTGCATGAAACGACGCGTGTCCCCCCCACCCACAAATGGGGGATTCAGAAAATACAGAAATGTGGGTTTTGGGTGTATTATGTATGCTGTACTGTCACTTAGAACCAAGTCTCTCTTTGCTGACTCTTAACATCGAAGACAGATAGGTCTAATACTCTAATCCCGAAACCCGAACCCTAAAGCCCTAATATAGAGGCCTTGATAATTAGAATAGGGTCTTTGAGTATATTACTCTATCATAACACTAAGGAACCCCCCCCCAAAAAAAAAATAGTATAGGTAATTATTTAGGCCCCTATGTTTAATCCCGAAATCGGAGCCCTAAAACCCTAAACCCTAAACTCGATCCCCAAACACCAAAGGCCCCAAACCCTGAACAGGAAATAATGCCTCATGTTCGTGACAATTGCCCAAGAGGGTCCATGTAGGGTTTACGGTTTAGGGTTTAAGGTTTAGGGTTTAGGGTTTAGGGGCTTCATGTGGATCCGTAAGGGAACCCTTGTAGTTTAGGGCTTGAAAGGCTTAGGGGCTTAGGGTTTAGGGATGAACCCGGAGAGTCCATCTACACTTCTATGATGGAATGAGGTGCCCCAAAACCATAGTAAGGACGGCCTTTTAGAACGTAATTCCATAATGGTAGTACTTTTGGACCGTCTGACTCTGGGTTACAGCAACCATTATGGTAGCACGCATAGTAGACATTGCAGAAACCCTTCATGCAACCTTTCTGATAGCCAGCATAGAAACCCTGCCTGATAAAAGTCCGTCGGCAATGCCACTCGTGATATCCTCGGAGCGATCGCCATGTTACATCCAAGTGAGTGGATCCCGGGGTTTATGTGTTTACCTAGTGGTTTAGAACCCTAAACCCTAAACCCCAAACCCTAAACCCTAAACCCCAAACCCTAGACCCTAAACCCTAAACCCTAAACCCAAAACCCTAAACCCTAAACCCTTTTGGGTTCAGGGGTTCAACCCTACACTCCGGTCGGGAGCGAAGAGTCTCGACAGGGTCAAGCCCCAACCTCAGGCCCAAGGCTGTAATGGAGGGCCTGAAAAGGGGTTCAGGGTTTAGGGCTTTAGGGTTTTAGGGTTTAGGATTCAGGGTTTTAGGGTTTAGGGTTTAGCTTTAGGGTTTTGGGGTTCAGGGTCTAGGGTTTAGGGTTTAGGGTTTTAGGGCTTAGGGTCTAGGGTTTTTGGGTTTAGGGCTTTAGGGTTTAGGGGTTTAGGGTTTAGGGGTTTAGGGGTTTAGGGTTTAGGGGTTGAGGGTCTAGGGTTTAGGGGTTTAGGGTTTAGAGCAATCGTAGCTCCTGTTTGTCCCTATACAGGCCTGTTGTAGAATAAACCTGCAAGTAGGAAGGCTCCGATCTAGACCCTATAAGCCCCCTAAACCCCTAAGCCCTAATGGGTTCCTTTAAGGGTTTAGGGTTTTTTTTTCAAAAACCCTAAACCCGTAAAGGAACCCGTTAGGGCTTAGGTTTAGGGTTTAGGGTTTGGGGTTTAGAGTAGTTCTGGGGGTCCAATATAAAATGGTTTCAGTCCCAGAGAGCCCAACACCCCTTAATTAAGGAATCTTAGCGGCCTTCATATGGGTACTTCTCTGAATTAGGGTCCCTGTTAAGGTCCTTTTTATAAGGGTGCCGTACTATATTGGGGACCTACAAAGGGCCTTAATTTAGAGAACTACCCATATGATGGTTCAAGCTATATTCCTTAATTCATGGGTATTGGGCTCTCTGCGGTAGGGAACCCTATGGAAAGGATTGCTAGTCTATGGCGAATAGTACAGTATGATTCTAGTAAAGAAGCCTAAGGAATAGGACTTCTAGTTCTTCAGGCTTCTACGCAGTTCCCCAGTGACCCCTTGATATAACACCGGTACCGCTTTTCCTAATATTCGGCTGCAATAAGGGGACACCATAACAAAAAAGTGCAAGAAGGTACCTTCAGGGAACCTAGGAAACACGCCCTGAACCCCAAATCCTAAACCCTAAATCCTAAACCAACCAAGCAACCAAAACCCCCAAACAGCTGCGAAAGGAACCTGGTCTATGTTACAAGGAAACTTCAAGGCTGTTTGCTTTCTGCCCAAGGATCAGCACCAGGCCCACATCCGTGGATATGCCGTTGACATCCCACTCCTGAAACTGCGCGCTCAGCATGACCTGGGTTCAATTTTAGGGTTTAGGGTTAAGTTTAAGGGTTTTGGGTTTAAGGTTATGGTTAAGTTTAGGGTTTAGGGTTTAGGGTTTAGGGTTTTGGGTTTTGGGTTTACGGTTAAGTTTAGGGTTTTTGGTTTAGGGTTTAGGGTTTTGCGAGCTCAGCATTACCTTGGCGCTCGGACCCAACCTAAAGTTTAAACCTCGAACACTTTTTCGGACTTTTCCCGAAACCATACCGGCTCTCCGACATCAGCAGAAAGATCAGGTTGCTGTACCTGCTTTATGCCGCTACTCTGAACTTGGTTTTCTTCCGCACGACTATATCTTAAGTCAGACTCGTAAGCCGGATCGAGTATAGAATCATCATTATAACTCAGATTGGGTTGAGTATAGCCTCATGTGAAGCAGATATACACCTAAGCAGAAACCCTCAACTCCTAAACCCTAAGCAAACCCTTAAAGGGACCCGAAATTAGAGACTGCAGGATTCCTGCAAGGGCTGCCTGGACATGCTTGCAACGTGATTCTTGGGGCCTTGATGGCAATAGGGTTTAGGGTGCAGGGCTTAGGGTTTAATCAGGGTTCAGGTTTAGCGTTTGGGGTTTTGGGGCCTTCCTAACTAGAATAGGGTGTTCGGGTATACTTTAGTAAAGTACAAGTCTACTACGGAACTCCAAGGACCAGTATTGGTCACATCGTTTCGGTATGAACTTCGAACATGCACATCAAAAGATTGAAACCAACATGAGAAACACGTGAACATATGAAAAAACATACGAAATCAATATGAAAAGCTTTGGTATGGAATCAGACTCAGATCCATGAACAAACCACACTGTTTAGTACAAGTAACTAGGCAGCAGGTATGAAAACAATATGAAACGACCGAGGACTACGGGACTATCTCGAATCATGGCTTTTCACATCCTTTGCTAAAAAACCATATTGAACCTAGGTTTTCTCATTGAAAAAGGTTGAAGGAATCGGGGCTCTATATGACGTCAACCGTCTGAACTAGAGGGGCCTGTAATCTTGGAAACAATGTTTTGGCACAAATAGATTGTGCTATACTTATAAAACTCTGGCACCCTAAACAATGCCGGCTCTAGTTGTTCCGACCTTTTTTTGAACCTGGCCTTCATCTCCTTTGCGGGATTTACAGGGTTTCCCATCATGTTGTACTTGGAGGTTCATGGGTAGTTATAAGTGGGGCAATGAGTCCCAGGATATGGGTTATAAGTAAAGCCACCCTAGTTATGATCCGACCTTCTAATTAACCATGAACCTCCAAGTAATATAGGGGCCGTAATAATTAGAACAGGGTTTTGGGGCCCATTATACTAGAAATATAATAAGGAACCTCCGGGCTAGTATTTGTGATCATTTCGCCTTACTGATTGGAATATCCTGATCTCCAAAAGGTGAGCCCGAGCGATTGAAGCCAACCTCTAAACTTCAAACGCCGAACACGTATAGTGCACCCCAGAAAGTTGGAACACGGACTTCGGGATAATGATGTTCCAACTGTCTGGCTTCTACTGCAAGCGCTAAGCCCTGAAAGGATCTTGAGTCCAGGGTTTAGGATTTAGGGTCCTATCGGGTTTCCTCAAAGCCCTGACTCGAAATCCAAATCCGGAACCCTGAATCACTGGGTTGTAGTTTTGGGGCCCTGAAAAGTATTTATGAATAGGTACCTCTATATAGAAACCATCAGGGAAATTTTAAAGTTTCCCAAATTGCCACCTACCCTAAGAACCCGAAACCTACTTTTTTGTAGGGTCCCTATAAAATCCCATATTAGGGTTTATAATAAGAACCTACAAAAAAGTGCGCTTTGGGTTCTTAAGGTAGGGTTCAAGGTTATGGGGTTTTGGCATGGGGTTGAGAGTTAAGAGCTAGCGAGTGCAACTAGACCCTAAGCCCTGCGCCCTACAATCCCGAACCCCAAGGCACCCAAAGAGGGACCCTAATTTTGACAACCACCCACATGAACTTGCAGATGAGTGGACTAGCTGGATGTAGCCACCATCCTCAGCAGGAACGGTTTAGGGTTTAGGGGGTTAGGGTTTAGGGTTTAGGGTTTAGGGTTCAGGGTTTAGGGTTTAGGTTAGGGTTTAGGGTTTAGGGTTTAGGGTTCAGGGTTTAGGTTTTAGGTTAGGGTTTAGGGTTTAGGGTGAGGGTTTAGGGTTTAGGGTTTAGGCGCAAGCAGACGGATTTTTCGAAGATAGTTCTCACACAGTTGTTTTTAGAGCCCTGGCTACGAATCCGCCGTCCTAGAAGAGGATGCTAGTGGCGGTCCGAAAGCTAAGGCCCTTAAAGAGAGAGGTCTTGCTAGCGCTCGACATTCAACCCTAAACCCTAAATTTCTTGGTTCCCGAACTGGGGTGTGGGCAGTTTGGAAGTCTGGCTTTTAGTCTTTGCTTCAAAGCTGTCGGTTGCAGTGATGCATGCAAAGCACCCAAAACCCAAAACCCCAAACCCGAAACCCTAAACTCTGAACCGCAAACCTTGTAATTTTTAAACCCTAAAGCCTCTGAACCCTAACCTCCAAATTCAGCCGATAAGCAGACAAACCCAAGCCTCAACCCTAAACCCTAAACCCTAAACCCTCAACCCTAAACCCTCAACCCTAAACCCAAATCCTCAACCCTCAACCCTCAACCCCAAAACCCTAAACCCTAAACCCTCAACCCTAAACCCTCAACCTTCATAGGGTTTGGGGAGTAGGGTTTAGGGCTCAGGATTAATAGGGTTTAGAGACTCAACGTAATTAACAACTTCCTACGGAACATGGAAAGAGGTAGCCTCCTCAAGCCTGAACCACAAGGTCATTTGACCAGAAACCCGACCTTACCCGCAAATAACCTACCGGTCTGGAAGGACTCACTAGTATGTCAAGCAATCATGGGTCTATGGGGTACTATACCCATAGGCTCCATCGTAGTTCCTTTTTGTGGTTCATATTTAGGGTTTAGGGTTTAGGGGGCTTGTACTACCAGCTTTACCATCAGGAACACCCAGAACCATTTTCAAACTAGTAAGGCCCCCTATACCAAGCCCCGATCGTATCCCTGGCCGTAACCCTTACTTCGAGAATCCTACACCCTAAACCCTAAACCCTAAACCCTAAACCCTAAACCCTAAACCCTAAACCTGTAACGGAACCCTCTTCTCCATAATTGAACCTCCCATGCTAACCGAGCTGCCAGGAGGATCCCATCCCGGATGACACTGATGAAGAAATCCCGCAGCAGTCTGCTGTTGTTGGGATTCCTGGGGTAGCTGCTAAGGGTTTATGGTTTCGAGTTCAGGGGTCAAGGTCTGGGGCTTAGGGTTTAGGGCCCATGGGCTAGAGTCTGTTGTTTGGATTCCTGGGTCCTTTTAGAAGCATTAAAGGAGCCCTAAACCCTAAACCGTAAAACCCTGATGATCTTGACGCTCGGGGCCCCGGGATTTGTGGTTTAGGCTTATTGGCTTACGGCTTGGGGTTTCCTTAAGGGTCCAAGTCCAAGTGCCTGATAATAATACATTCTCACGCCATAACTACGACCCAAGTGCCTACATGTTGGGCCTTCTGTCTGGTGCTTAGTAGGGAATGGGGGAATGGATCCCTATGATAGTCCCTAAAGGTCCCTTATAGTCCCTATGACCCATTCCCCCATTCCCTACTCAGCGCCAGACAGCCTTTGGACCTTGAGTGTTTCGGGCTGTTTGGTGGCGTCCTCTGCAAGCACCCCTAAACCCTAAAGCCTAAAGCCTAAACCCTAAACCCAAACCACTAACCACTTGGAAGGACTTGGTCAGCAGGGGACTGGCGATTTCATTCTCGGAATCATTCGTCCGGGCTTTGGAGGAGAATAGGGGGAAACGGCGGCCTCAGTGCTTAGGGCTTGGGGTTTAGGGCTTAGGGCTTAGGGCTTATGGAGGATAACTGGGCTTTGAAGTAACCAGGGAGAAAAAAGTATAGACGTTTATTTCATATGGTTCCTTTGGGGAACAGGTCTCCCAAAAAAAGTACTAAAGTATGGTACTCCAAAGACCAGATAATATACTGTTACGTAGTCTTGCAATTTAGAATTTAGCCTCCTATCCGTATCTCGGCGGTAAAAATCAGCCGCTGTACTCTTTACATGTCACTACATGTCTTTACATACAAGTCTTTACATACAAGACTTGAACTAATTTAATTGTACCACGCCCACAACGTTTCGAGTTGAACACCCCTGCAGTACATTCCGATGCAGCAAACCCTGTCGATGCCCGCTAAAGCCCAAACCTTAAACCCTAAACCCCAAACCCCCAAACCCTAAACCCGAATTTAGGGTTTCATGCAAGTACATATGATCCCGGTTCGGCCGGGGCCCGCCCTTCCCCCCCAATGGTTGCCCCCCTGAACCCTATGCAGCGCATAAAGTCCATAGCCAGGCGTCGGCGCACGGCTGAGAGAATATCTCGGGAAGGGGAACACCACTGTGTGGAAGCTTCCCTGCGCATGGTAGCTTCATGTGGGGGTTTCCGAAAATAGGGGGCCCTAATATAGTACCCTAAATAATAGGATCCCTATCAGTAACTTTCATCGTTGCGGGCAAATGTTGGTTGATGGCAATGCGAAATCCACAGGTGTTCTGAGAGGTCTGACAAGTCACAAAATCACACGGCCAAGGCGTCTCAGCCTAGACAGGGTTGGAGGCCAACAACTTTGCCTAGAGCACGCATCTTTGAGCCCCAAAGTCTGGGCCAATACTTTTTGGACCACATTTCTCAATGAAGCCTTGGTGCGCAGCTTTGAATATGAAGCCGTGGTCCGTTGTGCCAAGTTAAGCTCTGAGCGAACTATT
>CAJNDV010035754.1:0-24907 GCA_905221635.1 Symbiodinium sp. CCMP2456
CCGTGTTGACGTTCTTGTACAGTTTTCGCTCATGCAGTACTTATAATAGTGCTAGAGTTTGAATTGCTGTGAATACCACGCGTATATGTCGCAGACGTCTTGAGACCAAAGAAGCAGCTAGAAAAGCTCGATTGCACTTAACGCCCCTGGCTAGATCGCTTCTCAAAACCTTAAAACCCTGCATCCCAAAAAACCATCCCAAACCCAAACCTCTTCGCCGCTGCTGCCGCTGGAGCTGGCAAAATTCAAGAGTGCATTGCAAAATTCACTTGCGATTTTGTGTGCTGGTTAGGGGATGGGAGGAGACAGCGCTGCAGAAGCGCTGTTGGTAGCGGGGTGACTCGGAGGGGATGGGGAGGTCGAGGTGACAACACTGCGCAAGTGCTGCTTCTGAAGGGGATGGGTGACGGGACGGGCCGGAGATGACATGTTGCACATCCAGGTGGCTGTCTGCTTCAACGAAATAGACTTCTGTTGTACTATACGATTGTTGTTAATGTCATACCATGCCAAAGGGGAGAGTTGGGGGAAAGGCGGGGAAAAAGGTGGAGAGGAGAGGGGTGGGGCGAGAAGCATGACAGTCAGACTTGGCTTGGTTTTGACTTGAATTTTGCATGTCGTGTCCCCCAAGAATCAGTGAATTCGCCATACATTTCGCATCGCAGGCCTTCAGAAATGGTTGCCATCTTGTGTCCGGAGAAGTCGCTGGTCATGACTGATTTGGATCTGAAGCGGATCCAATGTGTCACAGCTGCAGCATGCAGACGTTGCAAAGGGCCTGGAGCACATGACTCAGCCAAACAAGTGCCTTTTAGGCCACTTCACCCTGTTGCACATGCCGCCAACACAGACTGTGCAGCCTCACAGCGCATTTGGGTTGTCAGATTGAGCCAGCCGAGGTCGGAAATGGTGCCAGCATCAGTTTTCACTCAATGGAAACAGTAGGTACATCGCTGATGAGGACGTCTCTGAAATCATCAAAGTGGTGCTACGGCATTGTTGCCTGCAAGACTTGGAAGTTTGCGAATGCGCGCACGAACTTCTGATGATCTATGCCCGCCATCACAGCTCGCCACACGTGCTGCGGTTGATAAGCGATGTCATGTTGGACTGGGCAGGGTCACTGGACGACAGTCTTGAAACATACTGGACCCGCATGAGCCTCGCTGCTGTGCATCTCCGCTACACCTTCCGGGTGCTAGGGTCGGAGCAGAAGCAAAAATGGGCAACCTTGACGACCAAGCAATTGTGCATGGCACCACACGGAAAGTTCCAGCGCTTAGCTGCATCTTTGCTCCAGATCCTCATCGCCTCTGACGAGGATCCAGCCACGCATTTCTCCGAGTCACGGACAAAGCTGCTTCAGAATTTCCCTGCATTCCGTTCTAAATCAAAAGAACGGGCTGCCATTGTGAGAAACACTCTCCTGTGCTTTTAAGTTGGATGAGCTTTGAAGCTGACAAGCCGTTTTGCTTCTAGGCTGCAAGTTGCATGAAATCTTCGTGCGGCGAAAACACATGCTAATCTGTCGGATGCCACAGTCTGCGCTCCTTGATCTTGCGCGCCCGCTGCCAAAGAATGAACACCATTCGTGCCATCTCTGCTGCCGGCGCCGTGCTGAAGATTTGCTGGCCCCAGCTTTGCGCCATCAAGTCGACTTATTTCACCTCGTGCAATCTTGCTTCCTTTGGCAGGGTGCTGGACGACGAGCTTTTTGCCTGCGCCTCAGAGCATTGATGCGAGCGAGGTTTTTGTCGATTCCGCTGCGCCCGCAGGAGCTCCTGAGCAGGCTCACTGACATGGAGAACCGTGCGGAGGACTGCTGTGGCCACAAGATCGGCTGAGCCACCAAATTTAGCTGCGACTTACCTGCGATAGTTCTGGAGGCACCCCGAAACAATTGTTTTAATCTTTCGGAGGCAAAACTACTGAAGCATGAGTAAAACACATATTGTTAAATAGTTGTTTTCAATCATTTAATCCGCTTGGAGAGCCCGGGGAACGACCAAACTAGTAAAACTGTTAAACTGATTAAGAAACGGATCGTCTAATTGTTGTATTTGTTTTTAGGCACGCGGCGTGCCATCCTTGCGGACTTCCCGTGTCAGAGGTGTCACCATCCTTCCAACAGTTTCTGCCATCAATTCATGTTTCTTAGCAGCCGCCCAAAGTATGCACGCCATGAAGAAGCAACACGCGGCAAGTAGCATCATACGAACTCTGGGAGGGGGGTTTGACACTGCACTGTGCTCCGGATGTGACATCCAGGTGACTACGCTGCCTGTCTATCTTTCGAACTACGGCTGCGACGGTCAAACCCGCAACACCAAATAGCAGCAACTTGGAACTCCCGTTGACCGTGAGATATGGGAGATATGATATCATGAAGACATGATTTGCGCAATTCATTACAGGAACCAACTTTGACGTGAGCTTTTGTTTAGGAGCGCCACCAGCAACTCATGGAAGCTGGGTGCTGAGTCTGGGTGGAAAGCAGGCTGCTTTTTGCTTCTATTTTGGGGTGGCCTGTTTTTTCTCGCGATCTGTGCCTTTTCTTAAGGATTTCACCTGCTAAAGCACTGCCCAGCGCGTGGGTTTGGATCCTTTTGTTTGTTGTGTTTTTGGTTACCTGTGTCTTTTTTCAGGTGTCGAATCTCAGGACTGAATGTCCGACTGAATGTGTATAGAATATAGAAGCCCTACAAAACCCCGCCAACCCTATAAACCCGATAAGCCCTGCAAATTGTAACTAACCTAAAACCCTATAGACTCTCAACCCTAGAAACCCTCAACCCAACCCCCCCCCCCATGATCTAGGTCGGAAAGCCTGGGCGGGGGGCCTAAACCAAGATACCCCAAATTTAAAACCTTGAAGGAAAAAGAAGATGCTGGGGTGGACAAACCCTGTTGACAAAGATGATAAACCCTAAGGCCTGAAGGAAGATGCTGGGTGGAGAAACCCTGAACCCGAACACAAGATACCCCCCCCCCCTCAACCCTGAAACAAGATAACCCCCCCCTCAAGAAAAGAAAAAAAACAAAACCGCAAAAGACGATGCTGGGGGGAAGGCCCAAAACCCGAAAAGAATACGAGGAACCCTAAATCCTCAAAGAAGATGCTGGGAGAACAAACCTCGAACACAACAAGATACCCAGATACCCTAAATTTAAAACCCAAAAGGAAGATGAGAAATCTCAGCCCTAAAACAAGATGCTGGGTGACAAACCCTAAAAGAAGATGACAAACCCTACGCCCTAAAAGACCATGCTGGGTGGAGAAACAAGATACCCCCCCCAAACAAAACCTAAACCAAGATGCTGGATGCTGGCCCTAAAAGAAGATGCTGGGTGGACAAGCCCTAAACCCTAAAGTAAGAGACCCTAAATTTTCAATCCCGGAAAGCCCTAAACCCGAAACCCCAAAAGAAGATGTTGACAAACCCTAAACCCTAAAAACAGATACTCCTACAAGAAGATGACAAGCCCTAAGCCCAAAAAGAAGATGCCGGGCGGACAAACCCTGAACCCTCGACCAAGATACCCTGAATTCAAAAGAAGCAAACACAACAATAGTTGACCCGATAACGAAGGACAGAAATCACTGAATCAAAAATGTCAGAAGCCACCAACTCCGATGAAAAGACAGAGATAACTTGAGAAGCCCTCGGAATGCTTAACACAGGTCCTTCGCGGTGCTGGCAAGTCCTGGACCGTTCGGAACCGTTCGGAACGGTTCGGAACGGCTCGGAACGGTTCGGGACTTGCCCAGCGCGAATGGTTCCGAACAATTTCGAACGGTCCCGAACGGTTCCGAACGGTTCCGGACGGTTCCGGACTTGCCCAGCGCCACGAAACGCTTGGAATGCTTGTCCCGAGTCGAACGGTTCCGAACGGTCCCGAACGATCCCGGACTTGCCCCGCACCACGAAGGGCCTGGAATGCTTGTCCCAAGTCCCGAACAGATCCGAACGGTTCCGAACAGTTCCGAACGGTTCCGAACGGTACCGAGCGGTTCCGAGCATCTCCCCCTGCCCCCCCACCTCCCCCACCCCTCCATTCGGTATTCCTCTCCAAGAAGGAAATTTTCTCTTGGACGCCCCGAATGCTTGAACTCCGAATTTCCTGTCCAATATTTCTCTCCCATGCCTCCTCGCAACTCATCTACCGCAATATTTGTTGGGATTTGTTCTCCGATAATTCCTCCCAGATGCTTCCCCGGAATGCCGCTACTGGAAAGTAGTTTTGCACCCTAAAGTCATTCAGTCTAAAGCATTCCGGGGGTTTTCCAAGAGAGAACCCAAAAAGGAAAGGCACAAGCAACCCAAAAGCAAAAGTCCCAGGCGACCCAAAAAAAAGACAGAAATAACAATCCCTCCAGTCTGGGCATCGGCCAAGCAATGTGCTGTCAGATGTTGCCGGAATTGCAAGCCGCAGTTATCGCCTGGCGCGTGTCTCGTGCAGCTTCGGCTATCGAAAACTGGGCTGGCGAGAAGCAGAGTAATGATCCAGAAGTGGGTCGGTCATGCAAAGGAAACTGTCATGTCTTGACTATACGTTCGAGTAGCGTCTCCGCCCTTGTGAAGTTGGCATGGCAGCTCATCAGGCAATCTCCAAAGCCGGCAAGGCCTTTTCTTCAGCCGAGGAAGAGGACCCAGAAGAGGCAGGGGTGGAAGACCTTGCGTTGTGGCCATAGCGATTCGGGGGCTCGTGATTGCATGATTGTTCGCGAAAGCTTGCTTCAACAATACTTATAGACAACTTATAGACAATTTATAGACTTATAGGTTGCTGGCGAAGTTGTACACGTTAGATGTGGGCAAGCCCTTTCTGCGCGTTGCACGTCAATCAAATCAGACAGGGTTTTCAGCTGTGCAGGATGCCATCATGTCGGAGAGTCAGACGATAAAGGCCGCTTGGAAAATGGCTTCAGTCGGAGAATCGTGGCGCGACTTGTAGACGCAGGCGCTCAAGCATAGGAAAAGTCAGTGAGGAGTTTCTAGAATGTCTCATATGTTCGCATACGTATGATTCCGGCGTTCTGTCCGGCATGCTCAGTTCGAGAGCATTCCGACCTGAGGCTTACCTCGAGTCCATCTATCTTCGTATGCAGCCGTCGACGATGGCCGAGGCGCACTGTCTATTTAGAAGTAGGGTTAAACGGACGACGGACCAGGGGGTGGTCTGAATCTACAACTACCGCTGCCACTACTTCTAACATGACGATGACGACCCCCAAGCACGACCACGACCACGGCGATTTCTATATCTCCAGCACGACGATTACGACTACAACTACACTCAAAACAAGTATATCGCACGCGCGCCATCAACAGTAACTACCGCTGCTGCTACTATCTGCCACTGCTACCACCTGTTATGATTGCAGTGAGAGCGTTGCATGAGAAAGCGGTTTCCCGGAGGTAGGTTACGCTATGTTCCTTACCTTCCCATGTACGTGGGGGGAGTCAAGCTAGGGTACGCGTCAGTTTCTTAAACAATATCTTCAGAGACCACTAGGCCGAGTCTATGAGACGGAAAGCTCCAATATGCCCCAACCAGCAGCTTCCTTCGCGCATAAAAAGAACCTGAGGCCTAATGACATCATCCATTCCGATTTCCAGAAGTCACGTCTGCTCCTGGCCGAAGGGAATTTACACCGAGCAGAAGGACTCCAGGCCTGTCGAGGAAACTTCCAGGCCTGATAGCTTCGAAAATTCTTTGCCACAGCACACAACACACACTGCTCACGCGCAGTCTTTTTCTGGATTTGAAGCCGTGACCATCGCTTTTGGAAAGTCGCGATTACCACGACGCTAAACAGATTCTTAAAAGCCTGGGCCTGCGACACTAGGGTATCCTGAGTATGCCAGTTGAACAGCAATCGCAAAACGCCCGAAATCTCGGAGCTAGGCACTTAGTTTCTTATGCAGTGGCTTTACTGTACTATCATGACTACGAGGCGAGGGTTTAACTCGCATCGTTTCTAGGAAATGCGAGAAGGTGTCCGCGAGAAGCTGTCCGGTTTCTCTGGTTGCAGCTTTTCTGTTACGAGCCGTCCTTGAAACGTTGAAGCATTGTGCTGTCAGAAGCTGTCCGGCTTCTCTTGTCTAAGTCTAAGCTTTTTGTTTTGAGCTGTAAAACGTTCACACAACAAAGAAAGTGTTTAGGGTTTAGGCCCCTAAACCCTAAACCCTAAACCTTAAACCCTAACCCCTAAACCCTAAAGGGTTTAGGAATTAGGGTTTATGGATCCCTAGGCCCCGAAGGCTCGGCCAAAGTGCACCAACCCCAGGAATTTAGGGTGGTTTAGGGCTTAGGGCGTAGGGGTTTAAAAGTTCAGGGGTTGAGGAGTTTAGGGTTTAGTCCTGCCGCCACTCCGCGCCTCTCCATGGCGAGAGAAGTTCTTAGTGAGACTCCAAAGCGTGCACTTGGTACCGATGTCAAGAAGAAAGAACGTCATTTTGTTACGGACGTGTCTGTGTCCATCGAGCCTACGTCAGGAAAAGAACGCCACTTTGTTACGGACACTTCTGTGTCCACGGAGCCTATGTCCAGAAGAGAAAGGCAAGGATTTACTGGTGTTTCCTCTGACCCATCATTTCTCCCTCTTGTACACACCATTAGGAAAAGAATTCATTAACCTCGTGCCTTATTCACCTCCATTTTGTTACGGATCCTATATAACTATTGTTATAGTTGTATTGGTTTTGTCCCTTCAAGTTGCCCCCATGTTTCTGTCGGCGTGTCTGGCGGAACCATTTACAGGGTTTTGCCTTCGGTTGCAGCAACAGACCCAAATCATCTGTCACAGGCTCAGCGGTCGTGATTTTGCCGGCTGCGCCTCAGCCGAAGACAATCCAGAGTGGCAGACACTAGTAGTAGCCCGCCCAACCTTCAGGTGGCGGAGGGTGAGACCCCTCTCGCTCGCCTGCCTCCCACCGCGAAAGAGCCGGTAGCAAGACAGAGAGAAAGATGACCTGCAGGCATCGACATAAACGCACAACTCACAACGAACAAAAGCTAACTGCCAGATTTCAGTGCAGTTTGCATGATTTATTTGGCCCAGAGATGTGCCAGGCTTTCCTCATCTTGCCTAAGAGAGTTGGGCGTCTGCCAGTGGATTTGCGTAGAGTAGAGCCTGCGAGGTCGAAGTTGCAGCCTAAGACGCACAGTGTTCAAGGGGAGCAGAGCCCAAACCCACACCAGCCCAGACGCAGTGAATCACACACACACACACACACCACGGATTTGCCAAACAGCATGAAACCAGACAACGTATCTTTTGCTCGGAAGCGCTTATTGCTGAAGTTTACTACGCATGATGCCGCGCCTGCCTTCGCCTGCCCACGCAAGCAATAGCGAGAAACAACCACCAATTCACCAATGAGCGACTTTAGGTGTCCATCTTCACTGTTCATCGCATGTTCTGCCCGTGCTGGTGGCTGGGCAGCTTACTGCTGGTTGCTTCTCAGTATTTTTGCATGGGCAGCAGGCAGGCGCGGCAACATGCATAGCAAAAGACTTCAGCCGCGAGTGCTGGTGTTCCCCAACTCAAAAAACATCCACGAATCCACGAAGATCATGCAGTTTGCCAGGCGCTCCTGGTGTCGCTGCAGCAGGAGATTGCCACTCAGTGCCCTGTAGCTTGCGACGGCATGCCGTGTTTACTGGGAGGAGCCGCGTCTGTTCCACAAACTCATTGCGCGGTGCGACGACATGCGCAGAGTCGCGGGCTCACGCTTTGTCGAAAGCGTTAATCATCTTGGTTTGTTTTTCGTGTTTCTTTTCAGGTGCTTAGCTGCCTAGCTCTACGTTTTTCACACACGTTGTAGTCAGACGTAGATCAGGGACCGGAGAAGCCTTGTGGGGGTCCGAGCATCGGGCGGGCCGGGATGTGGAACCGAGAGTCGCTTGTGCAGGAATCATGGGGTGTCTGGATCATGGGTGCCATTCAACGGGCCAGGCTTGTAGAAGTGGATTGCGTTGTGGCTGCATATGGCTGCATGATGTGCACGATTAGGCGGTCAGCGGGTTTGACTTCCAGCAGGCGCTTGGCTCCTTCTCATCGTCTGGCCCATGCGAAACGGTCCTAGTCCTGCTAGTTGCAGGCGATCTTCAACGCTTACGCGGAGGCGGAGGACTACCTGACGCCACGAACGATCGCTGACGCCGCCGTCCCAAGTTGCGTATTTTTTTGTCTTGGAGGCATTGCAGTGTATCGTTGAGGTCATTCTTTCAGCCATTCCATCGGCGAACATTACAGAGCAAGAAGTGGAATGCTCTCTCCAGCGCTTTGGCTTCTGGGAGCAGCAGTACACGTGGCAGCCTTAAATTTCAGTGTTACTGTTGCAGAAGCTAGATGGCACCCTTCAAACATACCTTGAAGCCTATGGTTTTTGTTTGAGGTTCAGCTCGGAGGCACAAGGTAATAGCCATTTGCAATTGAATGCTGTGCGACAGGCCCTCAAATGCCCTCCATGCCTGCCGCTACGTGGCGGCCATCCACTGGCTCCGATACATAAGCGACGTCGTCGTCGGCGATGAGAGGGCATCAAACAGCTCAGAGCCACTTGGAAGCATGTGGCTGCAATCCTTCATGATGCTTCCGTGGAGTCTTGACCACGACCATTGCCACCACCACCACCACCACTCCCATTCTTAATCAGTGCCGTTCATCCGATATTCGGAATGCATACTTCCAGGCAGAGCCTATCGATAGGGTTGTACTCATGAGACAACCCAGCGGAGGCTTACCCGGCGTGGACCCTGAGGCCATGTTGTTAATCAGAGTACCGGTATATGGACTCTGCGACAGTGGCCGAGGCTTTTGGTGCAAGGTCGATAGGGAAGCACGCGAGGTCGGCTTCCAGGTGAGTAGGATCTTCCCTGCGTTTTACTTTTACCGCGAAGGCGGAAAAGTTGTTTGTGTGCTCACCACACACGTGGATGACTTTTTGTGGGCATCCATCGGCAAGGGCGGTACTATCATAGACCGCTTACTCAAGAAGTTCGAGGTAGGCCGGCGCGAGTCTGATCGACTACGCTTCTGCGGCAAGCAGCTTGATAGATCTGGTAATGATGTATTAATCGACGTGACCGATAATACAAATAAGATTACCTATATAGATATTAAGCCGCACCGCAAACACACAGATCAAGTTGACAAAGGTGAAGAGCGTCAACTAAGGTCTGTAGTGGGCAGCCTTTCCTGGATATCTAGGCAAGCCAGGCCAGATATCCTCTACCGTGTATCGAAGCTTCAAAGCTCGATAAAAGGCGCAACTATTGGCACTCTCCATGAGGCCAATAAGGTTTTAGAGCGTGCTCTAAAGGGACGTGATCTCAAGTTAAGGTACCGAAATGGACCTTTCGACTTTGATCGTCTCGGCGTACTGACTGCTTCAGACGCCAGCTTTGCAGGCGAATCGAACAATCGATCGCAACAAGGTCGCATTCACTTTCTAGTGCCTGCAGACCAGCTACGTGACCCGCAACGCACCAATTACGATGTAATGGTGGTGTCTTTTGTGTCCACTACGATTAAACGAGTGCGCAGAGCAACGCTTCAAGCAGAAACGTATGCTCTCCAAAACGCACAGGAATCCGGCGATAGGATCCGTGCTGCACTAGCCGAACTCTACGGCCATGGGTCGAGAGGTACAGACTGGGAGCAAAACGCGAGAACTTTCGTTCCGCATGTGTGCCTCACCGATTGTAGGAGCCTGGCCGATCACCTCAATACCGAAGCCCCGGCTCGGGTGCAAGATAAGAGGTTACAGATCGAGCTTAGTGCGTTACGTCAGTCTATCTTCAACGAAGACGGCGTGAGAACGACTGAGGCCTACCCCGAAGGGGGAGACCGCGTGGACTGGGTAGACACGTCAACTCAAGTAGCTGATTGTTTCACCAAGTCAATGAAACCTGATTTTCTAATCAAGGTTCTGAACAGTGGTGTGCATACGATTAGTCGCGAGAAACTGTAAGAGTAGATCGCAGGCGCTACGTGCTGGACATACCTGGTATGTACCGTTGTAGCTGAGTAAGCTGCAGACATCACCTGCAATGGAACGATGCATATCGTATCCCGGTGATTAATTAATTGTTTTCCAAACCTCCCTGTATCTCATGATGCGAGAACAGGTTGACTGTTAGTAGGGAACCGCAGTCATGAGATGTGTGAACGTGATTGTATATATTCCCGCTGCCAAAGGGCTGTGCAGTCTTGGCGAGAAAAGGCGGCACCAATTCTGATTTTTTTCAGAAGTTGCTCTGGGTCCAATCCATCAATTCCACTTTTGGGCTGACTTGCGCACAGGTTGCCTCTCTCCCTCACCAATGGAGATGATTGCATAAACGCATTTTTTAAATCGCCGACCGTGGCTTTGTACTTCATCGAAGGACGTGGAGTTAAGGGTCGGGGCATATCGTTCCAACGTCAGAATGTCGGGATCGCGATCCCCACGAATGCGCGCGAGATTTCTGAACATCGGGTGCCCCAGGTTGTTCAGCGGGCTTCCACCGACGCACCATGCGCGACGGGAGAATTCGCTGACTCTCCACTGGGTCAGCTCTGATGCGCCGCGATTCCTCCACTGACAAAACTTTCACCGCATTGGTCTGGGCAACCTTGTCCCACTCTTGTTTGTCACTGATCCTCCACCCAGGCCATTCCTCCGCCTTAATCTCATGTTCAAATACTTCTCCTTGTCCACGGTTCTTGCCGCTCGCAAAGGCCTGGACATCGATCTCCTTGGCACTCAACACGGTGAAACCCACCCAGGAATAGTTCGTCTTGCACGGCTTCTTTCGGTTTTTAAACCAGTTGTCGCCATGGACGTGGACCTCGCCGTTCTCGTCCACCATGTAGGTAGCGCGGTACTTAAGTCTTCGAGGCATCAAGGCCCCTCGGACTTTTGCAGGATTGCACAACTGTTTCTTCGGAAAGTTGTGTTGCCTGATCACGATGTCATTGCTGACCTCCTCCCACACATCCGGCTCCCAGGTCCACTTGTCGCCCTCGAGCAATTACCACATCTTGGCTGAGGGCTCATCCACCTTCTCGGCAAAGTAGGGGTGATGCCTTCCCTCTGGTCGGTGCTGCATGATGCGCCTCGCTGCCTCGTAGGGGGCACTTCCAGGCGGGTTTCCATCCAGCCTCTCGTTCCTCATAACTTGTTGCGCGGTCTCAACGGGATCGCCCAAAATCGGGCGGTGCTCCATAGCCTCGTTTTGAACCGGAACTGGCTCGGGCTCGGACTCAGTGGTTCTGCGGCTCATGTCCACTGATCCATCACGAAGATTTTGAGGCTGGGGAGCATGTGGAGGTTGTTCGGGAACTGGATCACCCTCCTGTTCCTTTTCACTAGGCTCATAGTCCAACTCGCTGTCCTCTGGGATGGCCACATCGCGTCCATCACCTCGTCGCTGTCGCTGTGCGGGTCGTTGAAGACTGCCTCCACCATCTAGACTGTCATATCTCTCGGCTTCTTGATGGAGGGCATCATCATCCTCATCGCCGGGAGCTCCCAAACCAGTCATGTCCCGGAAGGTCCTTTTGTGGGTGGTTCTACCCAGCTCCTCTTTGAGAGCCTCGAGCTCTCCTGCAAGGATCTCCTTCGCAATCTGTTCCTCGGACGTAGCGTGTCTGCGCTGCTCAAAGCTAATTAGCTTCCAAAGTTCGCCCTTCATGGAGATCCACAGGCTGGGGGTCTCAACGACCAACACGATTCCAGGTCCAACCCAGACCGGCTTGCGGCTTTCCAACGACTCCGGTGTCATTGCATGCTTGCGCTTCCTCATCTTGGGCTGACGATAAACATAAACTGTTTCCCCAGCTGAAAACTGAACTTGCACTCGACTCCTCGCATTCTTGGCCTTAGAAAGAGCCACCTCGGTCTGCGACTTGATGTACGCCTCTTGAGCAGCCGCCCTGATTTCCAGAGCCTTTTTCATTTCAGCATCGGCGCTGGCCACCACCATCGCAGGGTCCAGACTGTCGTGCGACCGCAAAGATCCGGGCAGCCGTAAGTTGTGGCCAATCTGTCGCTGCATAGGAGAAAACCCACTCCTGTTTCCATATCGGTTTTTGGCGCACTCCACAGCATACATAAGGGTTTTGACTTCCTCCCAAGAACCGATGTAGGTGTTCTCGCGGGCTTTCTCATACACCAATTTGAAATGTGCACCGGCACGCTCTGTTTTTCCAGCCTGCCAAGGCGACCGGGCCGCCGTATGGCGAACCAACGCTCCAGCGTGAGAGGCTAGGTCTGCAAATTGGCCTCGAAACTCGGAGCCTAAGTCGGTAACAATCACGTCGGGGACGCCAAAGGTACGACACCAAACCCTCATGAAGGTACGCCAGGTATGGGTCGCCTCCGTCGACTTCAGTCTCTCCACAACTTGATAAGACGTTCCCCAATCTGTGATGTTCAGCGCGGGGAAGGTTTCTCTCCGGTTGAGCGCACTCAAGAAAATCACATCCACACCTACAATGCGGCCTGGCTCGTAGATCTTGGGCAAAACAGCAGGTCGGGCTGGCTTCGGCTTGATCCTTGATTCACACACCGAACATCGAAAATCACGGGCCACATAGCGAATGATGTGTGGCTTGGCAGTAGCCAACCTGAGGGATCGCGCCATCTCTCGAGGAGCGGGATGGCCAAGGTTGTCATGCAACTTCTTGACAAGTCTCTTCTCCTCGGCGGTAGGTTCCCAATCTGCCTGTTCAGCCGACGGTTCCAACTCTGCCTCCGCATCCTCGCCTGCTGCCTCCGCTGACTCATCTTCCTCTTCTGCAAACACTGAAGAGAACTGACCAACACCTTCCCGAAGGCTCCCATCGAACATGTACACGATTCGGGCCTGGGGCAACCGGAACCCAAGTTCTCGCAGCTCTCGCACAGAAACTTTTCCAACGAGATCATTGAGTAGTCTTTCTGTCTCATCAAACGGCTGGCAGCTTCTTCCACCTCTGCCATCTCTGAAGCCGACGCGAAACATTCGACCTCTGAAGAAAGACCCCCACCGTGCTCCTGACAATAAATTTGTTGACCCCCACTGTGCTCCTGACAAACATCAAAATTAACGACCACGTGGTGTGCCTCCTGATTCTGACGAAGGCCATCAACGTTCTCGTGGTGTGCCTCCTGATTCTGATGAAGGCCATCAACGTTCTCCTGGTGTGCCTTCTGATTCTGACTCAGGCCATCAATGTCCTGGGCGGTGAAGCTCACCTTGCGCATCTTAGCCTCCATCGCACTCTTGAGGAAGTACTCCGAGTTGCCCGTCATCGCCAATCCATCAGGTAACCTGCACTGAACTCGCCGTCCACGCAGGTCATCGGAGTCTAACATCTCTTCCACATATTCCCGATCTTGTTCAGAGTGCACAAGAAGGAAGGCTTTGCCATTCAGGTGTTGCCATTCTGCAGCTTCACAGGCCAGGCATAACGACTGTCTTTCGCGGCTCGGCCTGAGCACCAAGTGGTTCGGTCTGGCACTTCCCAACTGACACCAAAACTGCTCGTGACAGGACGGATCCAAAGTGGCCATCATCCCGCCATCACTCACAAAACAAGGGCTTGACAAACTCGGTGAAACAGCCTCCTGCACCTCGTCGTGCTTCTCTGGCTCCATGTTTTGAAGTAAACGTTGTGCTTGCTTATCCGCAAGCTTCTTCTGTGATGTGGACAAGGCTTTCAGCTTGCCCTCTTCTTCACTCCACATCACCATGGAAGCCTCATCATCGAACGTAACCGCAAAGATCTCATCGTGGAGTTCCTTTGGTAACCAACCAACACATTCTTGCCAACGTTCATCAGCTGCACTCCACTGGTAGAACACCCGCGACATCGGCATCTCCCAAGGAGCAGAGGCTCTAGAACAAAATGTCCTCATCTGTGCACGCCTAGCTGTAACCAGTTGGGCCTGAGTCTGCACCAAACATAAGCTTTCTGGCCCGACATCCTCCGGCAATCCGTCGCCGGTCACTCCGCATGCGCTATCTGAAAACCACCATCCGGGCCCTGCACATAGAGCTCGTCCTGGGCCTCGGTCTCGTCCACCTCCATCTGCTGGATCGCCGGGGCATCCAGTCTGCGCTTCAGCTCGGTCCTCTCGATCTCGTCCCAGACAAAGAACTCGCATAGGCGTTTGGCACATCGGTAAAAGTGCCTCCCCTGGGTAGGTCCCAACTTCTTGACCTGTGAGCGGTAAGCGGGCTGCTGGCAGTAGCACACCACCGTCATTGGTTGAGAACCCGAGCTCTCCCCCGCCATCGGCCCTGCCGTCGTTGACATAGATCCGCGAGCCTTCGAAGTCCTCGGCGGAGTGAGGGGGTATGCCTTGGCCTCGATCTGCTTCTTCTTGAGTTCCTCCGGGTTGAGGTAGGCCCATCTGCCCAGGCATAGTGCGCAATGGATGTCCTTCCCGTACTGGTTCCCTCCACCCTTCAGCTCCGACGTCGGGTGGGTGCACTTCTCCACACTCATGCGGGCTGCCTCCTTGGCCTTGCGCGTCCCCAAGAATGCCGCATACTTGATGATCTCTGCATACTCCAGCTGCTTGTCCCGGGGAGCCGCCATAGTCGACGTTGAACTTATTGGGGTAGAAAGAGATGGGGCCTGGTCCGGATAGGACAGAAGTCCCAACCGTCGCAAGGAGCCATCGGGAAGCCAGTCCCAACTTCTTCCTCGGACGTCGATCAACTCCATGAGGTGTCGATGATCACACGCCATCTCTTCATGGCACGTCAGCTTCGCATCTCTGCTCCAGACATTCTCGCGGGAGTGGCCGGGTGGTCCCGCTCTCGTTGATCCAACATACGCTGAAGGAGCATCTGCGCCATGGTTCACGGCCTCGAATTTAACCTTCCTCACACTGGGTCGCTCGAGCGAAGTCATGCTGTGGTTCACGAAGGAGCTGGAGACCAACACAAACTGCTCTTGGCTAAGGTTGTTACTCTCAGCATCACTCGGCAAAGACCAACCCTCTGGTGCGAATGACAGCACATCCACAGACATGTGACCCGAAGGAAGCTTCGTCATAGGAGTTTTAACCCCAAAACCCTTGAGCTCCAGCGTGTCGCTGTCCAAGTCCACAACGGCCCTTAGCTGGCGAAGCATTTTGATAGGAAGGAGAAGCGGCACATTGTCCGTCACCACAGTCGGCTCCATAAGCCCATTGACTCCCGCTATACCTACTGGTACTTCAGCAACTCCTATCACTTCTGCACGGCCACCAACACCACTAGCCTGCGCTTTCTTCTTCGGATTCCAACGATACTGAAGGCCCTTCTCCCTGAGAGCCTGTGCCAGCTGCAGAAGCGACGCCTTGCCGATAAGGCCGACACCTTCGTTGGGGCTTGTACAGATGCCGACGAAGGGTTCAACGGGCTCATCAGGAACTACTTGTCGTAGAGGTGACTGCTCGCTAAACCTTTGTCTTGACACCGCTCTCAAAATGCTTCCAAACCTGGGCATATAGGACAGCAGATCCTTTTCCTTCCTTTCGCCGTAGAAAGTCTGCGTGGCTCCACGAAAGGCCTTGCTTGCTGGACCATCGGCCTCGCTGCTCTGTACAAAGAAACCCGATCGCACCGAGGGGGTAGAGGCGATCGAAGACTGCTGCGTTGACGCCGAACTCGCCCTTGCGGCTGAAGCCCTTCATCTCTCATCCGGAGCATTGCGACACTCCTTGGCCCAATGGCCAACCTGTCCGCATCTTGCACATCGAGTCCGCAGCTTCAACATGTCCACGTGCACTCGGGTTCCATGCTTGGTGAACTTGACCTTGTCGCGGCCTTTCGTCGCAAGAGTCGGACGACCCTTGCCTTCGAAGGCACCCTTCCCTTTTCCCTTGCCACCACCGGAAGAAGTAGAGGAAGACTTCCCTTGAGGATAGTATCCTCGACTGGTACGTTGTTCACGAAGGGATCGGCGCACATCTTGGTAAGTGGCGAGGGCCTCCAACATCTGGTCTTCATTAATCACATCTTGCATGTCATTCTCGCCAATGTAGACATAGCCCTCGTCAAGGTCGGACTCGCCTTCTTCCGGAAGGAACTCGCCGACGTAGGTCTCGTTCGTCAGGTCCGGGCCTTCATGCTCTTCATCGACCTCGGTCACATAGTGGCTCGGACCCTTTCTTCTGGCGTCGAAGTTCCCCTTGTCTAGCCGCCTCAGGTTCTCCACGACTGTCTTGCGGTCGCAGCTCCCTCTTCCCCAAGTCAACATCTGACTCTGCTGCACCTCATTGAGATTCGCATGTCTGAACATCACGTAGCCGACGGCGATGTCGTGGAGAGGAACCTTTTGCCGCTCCAACTCCTTGAACGCATACTCCATCCGGATGACATAGTCCCCAAAGGATTCGCGGCTGCCTCGGGGTTCTCCGTATATGGCACTCTCGAACGCTTGGGGCAGTGACGACTCCAAGTGCGGGGAGAAGTGGTCGGTAAGGGCCTTGACAAGGTTCTCCATGCCCTTCTCACAAGCAATGTCCTCGAAGCTTAAGTTATCTGCCGTGGCCCTCGCTGACCCTGTAAGCTGCCTAAGCAGCTTGACCCCCCCATTCTTCCTTCGGGATCTCAGTCTCATACTCCCAAAGCTTCAACTCCTTTAACCATCTCGGGAAAGTCCTGTCAGGTTCCCGACCGTCGTAGCCAGGGGGTGGATCACGATCCCCGGAAGTATCCTCCGCCATTGCCTCCTCCGCCATCCGCTGATGCCTGAGGCCCAGTCACCTTGGGTGGCATCACCAAGACCAAGGCGCTTTCACAGCGCCAGCCCGGAGCAGTCCGCTTGGACCTTCACTGCTCCGCTACCACCTGTGAAGACAGGTGGCTCTCCGAACTCTTAACTTGCTCAAACTGCGGCTCCAGCGACAGCGCTCAACGGCTTTCCTGCATCCATCAACTGCGTAGTCACCAGGCACAAGAAGGGGCCCCTCGTGAACCCAAATGCCAGCAGGCATGAGTAAAAGCTTTCGGGAAGTGCTGCACACATAGGAAATCACACACAGCACACAGGTTCGAATAACTTCGGGCCTCCTCTGTCATCTTTTCAAGGATGTCTGGCTTGCTCATGAAGAATAATCGCAGCAACGTGTAAAACCACAAGCAGGTGCTGGCTGCAGGCTTGAAATCGCTCGGGCTAATCTTCTTGGACGTGAAAATGCCCATCATCTCCTTCTTCTTCCAGGCATCAGCTTTGGGAAACTGCATGCCATCACAGAAGTCGTGCAGCTCGGTGTTCGGAATCTTTAGAGCTGCCACTCAGCAAAGGATGCATTTGATTTCTGCATGAGCTACTCCGTGCACCAACTAAATGTGCATCCAGTCGAACATGCAACTGGATGCTCCTAAGCATCGAGTTGTGAGAATACCAAACTGGTTCGTGTTCAAACCCAGGGCTTGTTCAAGTTCGGCCAGCTTGGCATTCGATAGCTGGCTGCTTTGGGCCACGAGGTGTGCTGCAGCCTTGAACAAAGCCTCGTCACTCCGGATTTTGAATCTGGCAACGTCGGTGCTGCAGATCGGGAGCAGATCATCGGAATCTCCTTCTGTCCGCTTGCTGATAACATTGGCACAAAAGGTGCATGGGACAGTGCCGATTCCCCTTTCGTGTCTAGCATGTGCTTCAAGGCAGAGTCTGCCGAAAAAAAACTCGGCTGCCCTTGGCTTCTTCTTCACAGGATACAATTGTCACTGCCGACAATCCCCCAATGTTCGTGTCTTGACCTCGTAAGTTAATGGTCCGCTCCGGAGCCCGCGGCACTGCCTGCGGCGCCGGAAAAGCTATACAGCACTTCTTGAAACGCAGCAGCTAACATGTCCCCAAGTCAAAACGCGAGGTTAATACTGTATTCGCTCCTCTTTCTGCCGCGGCGCCACAGCCTGCGGGGCTTCGCAATCGTATCCCAAAATGGCACCGCCGAGCTAAGAAAGAATCAGCAAACATGTCCAAGAAAACCACCCTCCGGCGCCGCAGCCTCCGGCGCCGGAGGTTTTGGAGGTGTCGGTTTGTCATACGCGTTAATGACCTGGGGAATGCTTCGTCAAGTCGAAACAATGTTCGTGTCTTCACCTGGTAAGCAATGGTGAGCCTGCGGCGCCGCAGCATGCGGCGCCAGATAGGTCATTGCTTGGCAATTGTACCCACAGATGCTACTCATGAAGGAGCTGTCGTGCTTTGACCATCGCAAAATGACGTGACCAAAACAGCCGGCAAGCAACATAATTCCCACCCCCCCCTGCTTTCCACCTAAACTTCAAAGCGAAAATGAGCTAAAATCTGCACGACAATTGCGCGGTTGCTATCGGTACTTCTCAATTGCTGTTTGGGGTCGAGGCTGGTATAATTAGTAGGAGGGGAAAGGGGGAAGTGATTCCCGTAATACGGAGTCGAAGTGTTCATGCTATAGTGTTGCCAATGGCATGTGACGATGAACCTGCAAGAGACCCTTGGTTGTGTCCAGTCCCACGGCTCCATATGCCCACTGTCACTATCAGGAATCGCAAGGGAGCAGGTCGGCTGCAGGCACTGGTGATGTCGATGACGTGTTTTGCCAAGTCGGGATAAGGGAGCTTTGGGAAATTGGCCGTAGGGTTTGGGCAGTGGCGTCCATGTGCAAAGCTTTTCCTAGTATGCTGCGTCGGCTTGTTGTCATTCTTGGTGTCACAACTAGACAGGGAAGGGCTGAGACATGTAGCATCACGTATATAGGTTTACGTGGCTTCAGCGACTTCGTGTCGGACGGACGTGCTGGGATTAAAAGTCTATTGGGGGATAGGATACTGCTTCAGGGCTTCTCGCAATTTCTCGCACGTGCTCACACAGATCTCACACAAGCACTTGAATTCTGAAACTCCCCGCCCACAGCAAGACGTGGATCTAGCAGAACCTGACTCGAAGCTCTGAACAGTAAGGAGTCTAACACCCATACCCTGAGTTACGAAGTTATCATGCCCAAATTGAGGCCCTGGACCCTTCGCTGCGTGTCCGACGAACTGGCGGTCCAAGCTCGAGTCAGACTCTGCGCGCGGGAAAGATACTGTGCATCAGAGGAGTCTTCAGAAGCCCAGGCAGATCTCGCTCTTGTCTACTGGCCCGGTTAGACTCTGAGAAGGGACCGCTTCAAGATGGAACTGAAGGCGAATGCCAGCGCACTGGATCACTGCCCCCTTTGCTAGGGGCATAGGTTAAAACGTGAGAGCAATGCGAGACTATCGAACATGTTTATGCATGTGCTGCTGTCATTTAGTATTGGTAAGGCCAAGCCCAAGAGATCGATTATGCTGGCGGAAATCCAACTCCAAGTTATCAGGATAGCATCAGCTTCACTCCGCGGTTGGGCTGCAGACATCTTCGTCTCAGCTTGTTTGGCTCTTTGCAGACCTTTTTCCTGTCCGCCTTCTCGAACGATGAGCGACAGCCCGATTTGGGTTTGCATCTCCGGCAGACGCCCTGACAATGTCCAGCCTCTCCGCGAGGCGTCGATTTCCTTCGAACACACACGTGGCACGGTGCTACGACGGTGTGACGTTAAAAAGCTTGCATGTGCATACTCTTGAGCTCCAATGCAGGTGCTGGGCATCCAGTTGTTTCGGAAAGTGCGTTGGCACGTTGCGGACAACGACGCCAAGGATTACGCCAGCAAGGGCGTGGAGGCAAGCATTTATGCGCTGGTATGGCCGAGCAGACAGCATTGACCTTCACATGCAAGGGCCGTTTCGAAAACCATTGGTCAAAATTGCAATTGCACCGCTTACCTCTCAAAAGACTTGGTTCGTAACTGAGTCGAGCTCCCAAGGTGAGTCAGATCCTTGAATGCGGACCAGTTCACAATGCGCAGAACGCCGCACTCCGCCTCGCCTGCAGGACTGAATTTTCTCATATCCGCGGCTTTGAGGACGACTGTTGGTTTGTTCAGGACGGGAAGACCGGTAATCGTCATTCCAGACGACGTTTCCGGCTTCTCGATCTGTGACGGCTCCCTCGACTGGGAAGGCGGTCATGGTCGGCCACTTCTGCCGGACAAGTTTGCCAAGGTCCTGCTCAAGGTGAGGGGCATTAAGGGAATTTGCGGTTCCTGCGTTTGGGCGGTGCCTGTTTCCACATAAGACAGCTTGGCGAACTCAAGTATTGGCGCGAGGCTTTGTTGGAGACCGGATGCTGCTTCGGGGGGCCTTATGTCTGCCCGAATGCAGTCTTCCGGTATCAAATGCCGTTCATGTCCTTCACCAACTTTGTTGCGGGCGATGTCTGGATGGTCGGGCCTTCGGCGCGGAGCAAGCATGTCAAGACGGTTTCGTGCAAACATCGCGTAGAGCGTCACGCAGGTTCTCCCATCCACTTTGCCGGACAGCGTGCATTTTCGCAGCGAAGCTTGTCCCAAACAGGACACATTGGAGCACTGAATATCAAGCGGCGGTGGCCCTTACACCCTTAGTAGCCGTCCGTCGAGTGTCCCCAAAGCCACATGTCGTGCGATGCGGATGTCAACACATCTAAAATGCAGGACTACGACTTCTGCGCGCAACTCTTGCGAGGTGGCATGCCTGTGTTGCGGCTGAATAGGCTGGGCTTCGCAATGGTGCTTCAGTGTGGCGTAGGGTTTTGCGGGGAAATGGTTGGGTGGATGTGATGACTTGGAGGCTTGGTGCGACTTGCGGCCACAAGCAAAAAGGCGGGGCTGGCAAAGGCGAAAAGCGCTGGAAGCAGGACACATTGTGGCAATATTCACCCGACCATTCGTTCCGCATCGCATGCGTGCAAACATCGCTTGGGTGCATGCCATGTTTCATGATAGGACGTCAGCGCCGCAAAATGGCTTATCAAGACTTGGCCGGGCAGCTTCCAGCACAAGAAGAATCCGCAGGCAGTGCTGGGTGGTGCGGAATCTTTCAGCATGCGGCAATGCCACTGCCACCCCTTCAGGGTTCCTGTGCAGGGAAAAGTGATCGACGCAGAGATATTATTCACCGGTGGCCAATCGCTCATAGAAGCCGCCGATGCGCGCCTGATGGGCGAAGATGGGACCCTGCGCAATCTAATCGATCTGATGGCGTCCACGAAGGTCCACCGCACATGTTTCACTGGGGTTCGGCTTGGTCTTGCTAGTTTTTGCGTTCTTCCTTTTCCGTTGATCTTTGATTCAGGTCAGCAAAGAGCAATCCCTTGAGATCCAGGGCCGTGGAAGGAAGAAGGCAGAGAAGAACAAGGCCAAACCATCAGCGAAGAGCAGACAAGCGTTTTTATTGGTGCGTGGTATTGGCTTGCCTACTGCATGTGTAGGCGGCCAACGACCCGAGTAAGTCTGAATCAAGGCAGGACTTTTCGCGGGCCTGTGGTGGGAATCTAGAAATCGCATCAGAAACGCGTCCGACCGTCGTAGCAACAACGGCGGCTGTTGCTATCCATGCACGCCAGGCTTGGCAAACGCCAACGCAAGCGCAAGCAGGCCGGCCAAGTGCTCAAGGGTCCGAAGCGCAAGGGCGGGCGAAAGCGCTCTGCGCTGAAGCCGTTGCCCAACAGTTTTTCAGTAGCTAAGAGCAGGCTATTGAAGCAGCTTCGCGGGCATTTGCACAAGTTCGCGCAAGGCTGAAAACGTATCAGAAACGAATACGATATTGAAGCGAAGCACACCTGGATGGATCGATGCGGTTCTTGAAAATCACGAGCAATACTTGTCGGAGCATGAGAACTTTTCTGAGACCACGGATAATCTACGTTGTTTTACTACGTTACTTTCATTTTAAGTTAAATAAAGTAATTGCTTATGGTTGGGATGCAATTTTCTCTATTGAAGCATCGATATTTTAGTAATTAATCTGAAGCTAGATATATATATATATTATAAATAAAATTCGTAGGCTTTTGATTTATTTTCTTTTACTGATTTTTCGATTTATATAAAATTTGGGACGGGGCGTTTGGGAATCTTTAATAATAAGGTTTGAACATATGATTTGATTATTATAGATAATATCGGACTTTAGATAAATATTCTATTAAATAATATCTAATAAAGAAGCATTGAGAAGATGAGGTTAAAATAATGAGAGTTTTTGCCCGATTTTTTAAAATAGAAATTTCTTTATTTTTTTATATTTCGATTCGAATGATTTCTTTATTTCGATATTTCTTGATTAAATATTCGATTATTTATTTGATATTTTTATCCTATATTTTTATAAATTGATATTTCGAAATATCGAAATTAATTTTTGGAAGTAAGATAAATGCTTATTTTATATAAATGGCGTTGGGTTTTCTATTAGTGTTTAATTTATAAATTATAAATGGAATGTAGATTGCAGAAATTCTGCATTCTAGATAAGATAAAAAGGATTTTGAATTCCCGAAAAAATGACGAAAATTTTTTTTAAAAATTAGATAATTCTGAATAGAGGAGAGAGTAATACATTTAAATAGAGAGAGAAGCAAGAAGCGAAGCAAAATTAAAATATAAGTATATAGAAACCGAGAATTTCTCTTAAAAGATTTACTTCTATTAAATAAAAAAGAAAATATTTATTGGGGTAGTCTGGGTAGTTTCTTTTTTCTTTTCCTTCTAGGACCGTATTAGTTATCTCACACGGTGCCGAGGAAAAAAAAAGGAGAAGAAGCTTCGTTATGTCAAAATTCTCGCTCCGTCTAGAAATCTGGGGGGGGGGGTCCTCGGGAAAGTCTTCCTTAGGGGTCTGGGCCATTTCCTGAGTTTAGAATAGAGATACGGCGGTCCCTCTTCTAATAGGAACTTGGCTTCTCGGCTTGTCCTAGAGGGCCTCCCTCGGGAGGCCTGGCCATTTGATTATTTTAGAATCGGCCTATCCCTTAAATTTGGATTTTTTCTTACTTCAGTCATTTTGGGTTTATTGTGCTTTTTGTTGTTTTCAATTGTCTTTTTTTTGGGTTTTAGTTGTGCTTTTTTGGGGTTTCAATTGTATTTTTTGGGGATCTAGTTGAGATTTAAGTTGTGTTTTTTTTTGGCTTTCAGTTGTATTTTTTTGGGTTTTAATTGTGTTTTTTTGGGTTTCAATTGTGCTTGTGTTGGGTTTTAATTATTTTTTTTTGAGGTTTCAGTTGTATTTGTACGGAGTAGGGCCTTTGCCATTTGGTTCCTCGGACTTGTTTCTTGCCGCACGCAGGGCGTATAGCTTTCGACCCGATCTCTTGAAGCTTACACCTTCAATTTCGATTTTCAATTCATCAGGCCTTTTGGCTTTCAGTTGTGCTATTTCTTGTGTTTGTCCTTGGGAGACTAAGGTATTGGACGAACTTTCTGAAATATCGAAAGGGTTCATATCAATACGAGTCGTTGCAAAGGATAGGCAACGAAGATAGTAGATTGTACTTGCGAGAAGGATATCATCTATATACCGAATATGAAGCATAGAGTGACTCCATCCATGCCCGCACCGAAACCCCTCTTGGACTTGCGAATCCACGTTTTGTTTGAAGCGACGTTCTTGGCCACCCAAGGCCACACTGGAGGCCACCTTGCTCACCAGACCACCAATAGGCAAGCATCGTAGCGCAAACACCTTGTCTCCGACCGTGGCCAAACAGCACAGCATAGATGCTGCAAAACCCTTGAACAGCTCTTGAATTGTCCATACTACGGTTTTTGGGCTAAACCTGTTCGCGGCAGAACTGAACCAGACTTGGCGCTTCTTGCTAGGGTGCTTCACCGTCACAAACTGTTGAGGGCACTGAGAAGTGAAGATGGTGAGCAGCTCTATGGCTTCTTATATTGCTGTGCAAGCATCGACCATCTCGAAAAATTGGCCAGCATCCCTGTGATGCCCTCAAGCCGGCCCATGGCCCGGAAATAACGGCAACAAGTAGGACAGCCACCTCCTGGGTTCTGTGGTAAACGGTGCAGCTGCTGGAGCTTCCGAGCCGCATCGTCTAGGGACCAGGCGTCACAAGAAGTGTCCTCAAAGTGTTTCAGTATTGACTCCCAGGCCCGGTGCAAAGACCGCCAAAGCGGGCGGGGAGGCCACCTTGCATACGAAACGATTTTTCTCACGCAAGAATGACCCGGCTTTGTGCATAGCCTGATACCATTCTGCCAATATTTGCTCTTGATGGTATTATAAGTGTAAGGCAATACACTCGACGCCGCGTTGAGTCCCAGCTTTGAGGCCAAAGGGACGCCAAAAAATTCTGAAGAGCATGGAAAGAGTCCATATATTTGCCAAGTCTTCCGTCATATGTGTCAGACTCCAAGAGGAAGCCGCTAAAACAAAGCTTGCTAGAAGGAGACTGTACGCAGATCTTGGCATCACCCGGGCAAACTTTTTGCCCTTATCATCTGGCACGATGGCAGGGTCTGGCACACCATGCTCCTTGAAAGGTCTTGTGTACTCATCGTACTGGGATTGAGTGTCCCGCCTGGATTGCTGACGGCGTCTGAGACCCAGTTCCAAGTTTCTGTCTCATGGAATAGATCTGTTCAGTGTGCAATTGATTAACCTGCTTGGGTAGACAGAATGTAAGTGTCGGAGTACTCAAAATCATGTATGCTTGACTCATCTTCGTACCATAAATAAGTATGCACAAGTTTCCTATATTCGATACGAGAAGACTATATTTTATGAAGAAACTATATTTATTTCTCGATTATGAAAATATATAAATCAAAATTCAAGAATTTTTAGATTTCTAAAATTTCATTTTTATTTTGAGAATATTTCATTATTCTCGCATCTAAAAATTATACTAGAGATAATAAAACAAATTCAAATTTTCTTTTATATTGATATTTATTATTATCTTATCGGAGAATTAAGAAATAAAAAATAAAATTAAAGAACATAAAACATATATAATATAACGAATAATTCAAAAATAATAAAGAATTTACATTGAAATTTTTATTTTGAGGTTTATATAAAGCTATAA
>CAJNDV010035755.1:0-19438 GCA_905221635.1 Symbiodinium sp. CCMP2456
GGTTTAGGGTTTAGGGTTGGGTTACAGGTTTAAGGGTCTAGGGTTTGAGGGTTTAGGATTTTAGGGTTAAGCCAGCTTTAGGTATTCAGGGTTCAATGCTTTAAGGAATTTAATGGTATGGCTTTCTAAGGGTTTCCCCTAAACCCTAAACCCTAAACCGATTTAGGGTTCAGGGTCGGGGCCTCTATCGGTCTCTTTATGCAAGGTTTCTCGGTCTTTAGAAGTGTTGATCGGTTTGTGCTATGGAAGACTTGTTGCTAAGGGTTTCTTACAGCGTTTCAGATGGTTTGCCAAGGGCTTCTTATACTTCTGGGTGGCTAATGAAGCTGTTAAAGGTTCGTGTGCGGCTTCAAACGTCATGAGAGCGTCACAAGGGTTCACAAGGACTGTGCACGGGTGGTGTGACCCAATCCAGCAGGCGCATCACGTCATCCAAACTAGGTGCCGACTTCCTGCTCCGTGCAACTTCGTGGGACTCAGAGTTTAGGCCCAAAGGGTCCATGTAGTAATTAGTGAGGTATATACTTTTGGAGGCCAAATATCTACCAAGCAGCTCTATATATTGGTACTTGAACTTTCTGGGGCTTCGGGCTAACAACGGCCCCGCATTCCGCTCATGGAGGCAATTGCTCAGAATGCCGCCGCCTCCCTGACCCTTTTAGGGAGGCAGGGGTTTAGGGTTTTGGGCTTGCGCTTCAAGGGTGTAGGGATTAGGGTTGGCGCTTAGGGCTTTTAGGGTTTAGCCTTTGGGGCTGGGCTTGCTGTATCAGCTTAATGAAGTTATGAGAACCCTTACTAGGGCTACCCTCCTTACATCTCTACTTATAGCCTACTTTCTAAATCCCCTGATCCTCTAAGTGTATGGCACCTCTCTGAGACAGTCGCAAAGCCAAGGAGCCCGAGACGCGCTGCATTCCCCCACCAGGCTGCTGCATCTGCATCTGCGGGGCTCCCATGGACCTTTTCGGGCCGACAACTTCCCTAGCTGGAGCTACCAGAACCGACAATGAATATTATTGAGGAATCCCTTTACGAAGAAACACCGAGAAAGCAAACAGCAAAAACCGACCCACGAGCCTCAAAGATACGCCTAACCTTGGGACCCCCCTTGTCGGAAACCTAAACAACCTAAATTGCTAAAGGAACCCTCACAAGAATCCGAGCTCTCCCATGGACCCGGGTTGAATATTCGGTTGATACTTCAGGGCTCAGGAGACGTCGTAAGTAGGGTTATAATTGGGGTTATAAGTCCTCTAAGTGGGGCTACTTATGAGCTTACTTGCTAAGTCCCTTGCACCTGTTAAGTCGCGCTGTTTCAGTGTGTATTTCTTGCGTTTTAGGGCTTGGGAATTCGGGCATCTGGGTTGATTTATATATGGGAATCTAGGATTTTGGGGGTTCAGGGTTTAGGTTTCAGGATCTAGGGCGTTAGGGTTTAAGTGTTAAGCTACTTTTCCGGGGTTTCAGGTTGGGCTTTCGTGGGGTTTAAGGATCTGGTGCTTGGGGCAGAAGATGCAGAGCGATGGCCAGAGGTGTATAACATACTTGCACCCAGAGGCTCCAAAACCCATTAAGAAATGTACCTTATAAGTCTTAATTGGGGGCTCCTAGTATGATTTGAGGCAGGTACATTGAATGAATATGGTCTTTGTGCAGCTGTGGATGTCGGCGGTGCCACGGCGCGTACTTCTTGGAGACCTTCGTGTAGACGGATTTTGGCCAGTTTCGGCCAAGGGATCGCGGAGACGGGGCTCGGGTCATCACCAGGGTCGTAGGAGAGACCGCGGTCCGAGGAAGCTGTCTCCGGAATGTCGTATGTCAATCCGAGCGCAATCGCCGCCGCCTTGTCCTTCTGGAATCCGACGCCGTAGAAGACGAGCCATGCCATCGTGTCTGTGGCGTGGGCGCCTGGTGGACGGCAAAACGCTCGGGCCTTTGTGGCAAGAAAGAACAGCAAACAACACCAGCTTTCAAAATCCGGTTCATGGATCCCCTAAACTCCAAACCGTAAACCCCAAACCCTGAACCCCCAAACCGTACCCCTAGGACTGTACGAATCGCCAAAGTCTGGATGTTACCTACGCAGATACTCGCACCAGAGGAAGCACCCTGCTCCGTTGGAATTGGAGGAAACATGTGGGTGGTCTCTAAATTAGGGCCCCTTTTTAGCTCCACAAAATAAAACGGCACCCTTATAAAAAAGGATCCCCAAAAGGGAAACCCTAACTTAGAAAACTATGTAGCCTCCTGATGAATGAACCGATCATCTTGAAGGGCCTCTGTAGTACAGGATATAGGGGTTCAGGGTTTAGGATTTCAGAATATCTACCTGTATGCTTATATATAGTCCTTGTAAAGGCAAGGGGGGTTTACTCATCGGGGGTGTCTGCCGTACTGTAACACTTGCAAACCCTGAAAAGAAACCGATACTCCCAAATGGCATTAAGCTGTTAAACTTTTTGCTGAACATGACCTTATCAAATCTACCCTAAACCCTGGTGCCTAAACCCGTGCCAAACCTACAGGACGACCTATTCGAAATTATCTGTGCCGAAGTGGCTGGAGAGCGGGCACGTCATCCGCCTGCGCAAAGCCAGCTTCCACCGGCTGGTCGGTTAGGACTTCAGCTTAGGCTTCAAAAGGACTGTGGGCAGATGGCACAAAGCCGTGAGAACGAACAAGGGCCGCACGCTGTACAAAGCGATGATAGCCGGGCGTCCTGTAAACCCTCATTGTCAAGATATGCTGGGGCGAGGCGTCCTTTTTGGGCTGTAGCCGATTGTGCGTTCTCATGTAGTTTATATGCTCTTTAATATCAAAGTTTCGGCTTTCAGGGAGTCGGCTTGCGGTTTCTTTCCGAGCCTTTAAGGAAGTCAGGATATGCACTGCATGGCTACACAAGGGGCGCCGTGTTTCCTACCGCTCCGTCTCCAGGAGGCAAACCCCACAAATCCAGAGGGTGTAAAGGGTTTGGGCAAACTCCTAAACCGAAACCTAAACCCTAAAGCCCTTAATGCCTTCAACCCAAAACTTCCTAAACCCTAAAACCCTCAACCCTGAAACCTACACCCTTAAAAGGACTCCCCCTCCCAGCAGCCGCCTTGGCGGCCAAGGGCCCGGCCGAGGCGGCGAGGACGGCCAAGGCCTTTGATGTGCATTTCTTTTCGGTTGTGAATGGGCTCCTTTTCAAAATTGTATAAGGTTTTTTCAGATTATGAGGGTTCTTTTAAGATGTGTATACGCGATTTGGTGTTTAAAGTTTAGGGATGTTTAGGGTGCTCATCTTGCTTTGTAAGACTTCCTGGGCTGTGTAGTGTTTTTGTTGACGCTCCGCTAGCGGTTCCTTTCAGCGCTTCAGGGTTGTAGGATTCTACAGGTCATGTGGATTTCGAGGGCTGGGGCTTTAGGGTTAAAGGTGCCTGAATAGGGGCTCGAAAAGTAAAGTGCAAGGTTTTCTGAAAGCCTTTATAGCCAGGGCCGTGGTTGCTTAGGGCCTGAGGCATTGTAGTCTGTTGCGGTTTCTAGGTTGGAATTCAAGATCCCAAAGCCTAGGCCAGGCCGTAAACCCTAAACGCGGAAGAAAGGTGCGCCCACATTCCCCCTAAACTCTAAACCGCTAAAGCCTCAACGCCGTAAGCCACCAATTCTCACCCAAGCCTAAACCCTGAACTCAAAGACGCTGAAACCCCAAATCTCTACTCACAGCACGGTTTGCTTGACTCAGCCTGCACGGCAGCATGCTTCACCACGCTCTCAGGCAAAGCTGCACCGGATGGGGACACCTGAGGGGGGAGCAGCTACCTCAGGGCATTTTCTGGGGCGCTGATATGAATGCCTTGTTGGGTGCTAGGTTGCAAGCATTTGAGATGCTTGCAAAGGCTGTACCTCATATTATATTACGACCACAAGATCAATGCCATGGCTGTCACACTGAAGGTTCCTAGAATGAAAATGAAGGTGACAATCACGATCAAGAACCACCCGTTTTTTGTCTGTCATTGAAATCACCATTGCCAAGTGGCTGAATATGTCTACGATCACAGCTCCATACACTATACATAAAGATTACGATGATTGTGATGTTTAACCTTGTTTATAAGGTCCGCACTGCGTTGCTATTTTAGGTTTTGGGGTTTCGGGTATCAGGGTTTGGAGGTTCAGGATTGTTGGCTGTTGCTACAGGATTTTTAGGGTTTTACATGGGAGGACTGGGCTTTATAGGGTTGTCATTGCAGAGTGTACTGCAATACAACAGCCTGAATGATTCCTAGTACAATTGCTTCGGGCTCCTTTTTATACTTACAATCTTGGTTGGCCCCTTGCAGGGTATGAGGGGCAGGTTGTTTGTTGGAAACGTTTGCTTCTCGTTGAGCAGCTGGCAAAGGCCGCGAGGACCCACAACCCGACACCTTTCCATCTTAGCTGTGGTTTGTGTGGTTGTTTATGTGTCGACCTGCGACCTTGAGGGGGGCTTGGGAGGTAAACCCTCAATTCTACTTGAGAATAGTTGGGGTGATTGGGGCGGGACTACATTCAGACGCAAGCCCGCAATAAGTGGGCGCGATTCTGAAGTAAAATGCGCACCCACCACGTGCACACTGCATGGACACCCTATTATAGACCCTAAACCCCACGAAACCCCAACAGTTTGCATACTCAGCCCCCAAGGGCGAATGCTTGTAACCACCCACCGGATGACTGGCGCCTCGGCTGCCATGTCGTTGAGGCGGCGCAGCACTTCCTGCGGTGATATGAGGGTTTAGGGGTTTAGAGGGTTAGGGGTTCAGGGTTTTAGGGTTTAGGTGTTCAGAGGGTTTAAGGTTTCTACCCTAAACCCTATACTCGGCAGGATTGGTGCGGTCATATGAGATCGATGAGGTCTTGTCAGGGTAGGGCTTAAAGGTTCTAGACTGGGTTTGAAAGGCTGTAGGGGTTGTGGGGAAGCTGGAGCTTGGAGTCTTGAACCTCAACAGGATAATATACCTTATTCGAATACAAGTCGGTCTTGGCTCGCGTTTCTACTACCGAACTTTGCATCTTTTGGCGGTTGAGCCATAGAACCCCTGCAAATGCATCGCAAAATCCCGTCAGACCCTTGTAAAACCCTTGTGAGGGTTTATCTTGGGTCTTTGGACCCTTACGAAAACTCTTTTGTGTCCTCGCTGGTGGACTCGCGACTCTCCGCCTGCGACTGTCATCGACATTCTGCTTTTTCAAAGGAATACCAAGGCCTGGGTATAAGGTTGTAGTAATAAGGCTTTCCGAAGGGAATGACAGGGTTTGGCATGAGGCTGCGAGAGTTTGTCAATGAGGGTGCATGGGTGAATGTGAGGTTTGATAGTTGTTTGGGGGTCGTGGGAAGGCTGCATAAGGCATGTTTACAGTTAACGGAATGATTGAAGTTTGTAGCCACGAAGCAAGGTTGATATTAGTGGCTCAGTCGGCTATGGGTGAGTGCATATTCCCTAACACCTAACGTGGTCTTCTGATTAATAAATCCCCCCTGATCATCCTGAATCCAGATTGGTGGTCGGGGGCTTTTTCCGCCTCTGGATAATTGTTTGCGGGGGGCGGGGTCTAAGTTGTTGGAAGGTCAATACCCCCATACTATAGCACATTTGCCCCTAAGCCTTATGTAGGCCTTCAAACCCAGACCCTGGACCCTAAACCCCTCAAGCCTTAAATCCTAAACCCTTAACACCCTAAAGTCCTGAACCCGAAGCCCCGAAACCCCAAACCCTAAACCCTAAGTCCGGACCCTAGACACTCAACTGTAAACACAAGACGCTTCCTTTAGCCCTTTTAGCGACCCTTTTCGTAACCCGTAAAGGAACCCTCGACAGTAGACCGTAAACCCTCCCTTTAAGGGTTTTGTTCAGGGTTTCCGTTTAGGGGATTTTTTGTCGGCTTCCTTTGTGGATTCTTTTGAAGACTTCTTTAAAGGAACCCTTCAAGGAACCATGCTGAAAACCCAGCCGGGCACCTCGGGCGTGGCGAGACCCAGCCGAGCCACGGCATTTCGGGCAGCCTGTTTGGCCAAGTCTTGGGATGATGTCTGTAGAGCACTGTACGTAGAGTTCCTTGAAGATAAGGGTGCTCTGGGCTTTTGAACCCCTAACCGCCCTAACCTTTCCCTAAACCCCCCTTTCCTTCATAACTCTACCGCAAACTACCATACCTTACTTTCTTGCAGGCTCTTTTATCAGCCTTGATATAACAATTTATCGAACAAGTAGGTTAACCTCCGTCTTCGCAGGCCCAGTCCTAAGCCCTAAACCCAAACCCCGCGGACGCAACTCTTTGGAGCCAAGCCTCTGAACCGCAATCGGCCCTAAGCCTGAACCCTTGCTTGGGTATGGCAGAATCTTGGGTTGTAATAATAGGGATTACGATTATGAGTTGGGAAAGCATCCCCCATTAACAGTACCTAGGACCCTTAGGGATAGCATTGACAGCTTCAGTTTGTATTCCTTATGTTTGTTTAAGTACCCATAAACATGTATACTCTTTCCCAACTCACGTATCTGTAGACGCAGTAGTAGTGGTCGTCTCGGGATAGAATGAAAGCACTTGTGGCTTACCCCTTCCGCTTAGCAGAAGACGACAAGAACAAAAGGAAACTATGACAAAGTCCTTGGAGCGGGTCGCCTTGCCGTCCCTGGGCGCAGCACGAGTTGAACCGCAGAAGCCGCGTCGCGGGCAGTCGGCGCAGGCGAACCTGCCAGAGACAACGAAATCCCCCCTAATCAAGGAATTTGTGTGTGTATATATATATATACACATACATACATACCTTAATTCTTATTAGGATTCCTATAAACACTTACGGTATATTCCTTAATCAGGGGTTTTGGAGTCTCTGGGTCCTGGGTGACGTTGTACAAGAGCTACCATGGTGGACGTGAAAGGGAGTTATGAGCTAAGGGTTTAGGGGTGTAGGGTGTAGTGGCTGATGTGTGCTATGCAGGTAGCATGGGGGATATTAATATACAGAGCTTTTATCGAGTTTTCTACAGGATCGTGTCACTGATTAGCAAGGCCTTCCTTTGGATTTTTGGATGGTCATAAGGCTTGTATCCTTAGGAGAGGATTTCTGGTTTGAGGATGTCTGGAGTCGCGCAATCTTAAAAACCCCAAAACGTCACTGGAAAGCCCTTCGCAGACCTAATCTCTACTCCCTTCAGAAGATAAACGAAAGGCCCCAACATAGGGGTCTTGATGCTTTCAAGCGGGTTTCGGGGTATATTCTAGTATAGGTATGCATACAATTGCAGTAAGGAGCTCTCAGGAAGAATATTTGTTGGAAATCCAGGTGCAAAGAAGCAGGGCAACAAACAAAGAAAACCTTCCCAAGAGCACCTCAATGAAATCGGCGAGCAACAGCAGGCAACACCAAGCATGGTGTTTTTGGATGAAAGCCATTAATCAATATATTGTACACCCAAAACTTTTCTAAGGCCACTAGATCAGCCTAGGGGCATCATGGGCTTGTCCGGGTGCACGCACTGGGTCTTTCGCGGCAGAGACACCTGATCGACTGCTTGGCAGAGGCCTTCAGTCTTAAGGAACCTGAGCCCAAACACTCGAAACGAAGACAACCAAAACCAGAAACCACAGAGCACGGACTCTAAGTCCAGACACGAAAACAACAGTAAAACAACTAAACCACACAACCGAAACCCCAAACAACTCGAATCTACGCTCAAACATCTGAACCAACGACACTTGAAACACAAAAGACAAGAAGCAGAACACGCTAAACATATCCTGCATTCCCAGACCTCGCAACAGTTAACTATTCTTACTGATACGGGTACAGAGCCACGAGCTGCGGGATTATGTCGGGAAAGAATACCCCCAAAAAATCTGACACTCTGCTGCTAAGTAGTACTAACTCTCTCCTCCACCTGTTCCTAGAACACTGAACCATAAAGCTTAAGTGTCAAACCCTTGCCTCCACCCGACACCGCCCGAAAGCCTCAATCTATCTAGATCTGTAATTAGTCTTTATAAACCCTCCACTAAACCCAAAAAACCCTAGACCCAAACCAGACCCTAAACCCCTAAAGAGGCAATTCTTTGTACTGGCAGAATCCTTCTCGAACCCTCAGCTCCCCCAGTTCGCAGTGCAGACCATTGCCGGCTGTAGACTGAAAGGCAGCTACGGCTGCACCAAAACGTTCCAACTCCGACTGGATCTCCGGGTTTGGCGCTTAGAGTTTGGGGAAGATTCCAAGGCCCAGGATGGCATTTCTGCCCAGTGTGACATGTGGCAGTCGAAGTGAACGTCTACATGCAGTCTCTGGGGGGCTTCTAGGCCCAAATCCTCAACCCAGAACCCTTCTCTTATCGGAACCCTGACAGGAAGGCTAGAACTACCCTAAACACTGAACCCTCAAAGCCCAAAGAGTTCCAGGGACCTCCGAGGAGGACTTCTCGGTCACCTCGCCGGTGTAGGCAGCCACAGCCATCTTGCTGTTGCCCATGACCTCATGTAAAGGGATTAGGGTTTCGGGGATTATAGGGGTTTTGGGGGGCTGTGGGTATAGAGATTGTGCGCTTTGGGGTTCAGGGCTTGGGGTTCAGTGATCAGGGCCTTCTTATGGTCTCGGGATGAGAAGGACTAGAGGAGAAGGAGTTAAGGGAATTTGGGTTCAGGGTTTGGGGATCCCTTCAGGAACTCGGGTGGTAGTTTCAGGGCTTGAGGTCTGGGATTTTTTTTTGGGGGGGGGTTGAGTTTTGACGTTGCAAAGAAGAAATTATTGGGTTGCAGGTCACAAATTCTGGATGGCCCTCCATGGCATCTCCATACCTCGACTGTTTGCCTCCTTTCTTGTCATCACGGAGCGCTTCCGCATCCTTTCCCGGAACGTCTTGTAGCATTGGCCTCCTGTCACGGTTGAGCGTTCCGTGGTGGAGGAGCATTGTTTCCCCCAAGCCTCACCACACTCGATAAACATATCGAGCAACTCCACGTACTTCCGGTCTTGGTTCGAAGCATAGCATGTGGCCGGACTATTCCAACAATAGCAGTCTTCAAGTATGCAAATAGCTAAACCCAAGTCATCCCTCTGTTATGCGGCTTGTGCTGAAACCTTAAACTTGGCATGCGACTAAACTGAAACAGTTCCAAACCCTAAACCGGGCCCTTGCGCTTTCCTTCCTCTAGAATGCTTCGGAAGGGTCTGCTGCCTGCGATCCCGGTCATAATCTCTAGGTTGCTACTGCTTCATAAATGGTTTAAGGGGTTCGACCATGAAGACATGACGGAAGGAACTCTAAAGAAATCAGACTACTAGTTAGATCTTCCGACCCTGTATTCTGCACGTCCACTCAGATCGAATGGGTCGCTGCTGTTGTTGCGACAATGCTATCGTTGTGGTGCATGCTGCATGCTATCGCTAAAACTACTTAAATCACAGCTATTAACATGAATACTTCAAATCCTGTGCAACTCGTCGAGCCTGGGTAGTGGTAGAAGGAGTACTATGCTGCAGCAGCAGCAGCAGCAGCAGCAGCAGCAGCCGCAGCAGCCGCAGCAGCAGAGGGAAGCGGCAGCAACAGGAGCACTAGAGCAAGAAGAAGTGTTCGTATTGAGTGAGTTGTCACTGCAGCTGCAGTTTTGTGGTACGTAGTCGTAGAACCCTAAACCCTAAACCCCCAAAACCACTCAATCCTAAACCCTAAACCCAACACCAGAAGTTAATATGATGTTAATGACTAGTCTTCCAGGCAGGTCGCCAGCTTTCCTTCTGCAGCAGCTTTGTTGATCAGTTTCATCAGCTGCTCGCCAGAGACCTTCTCTAGTAAGATCCTTAAGGGAGGGTGGTAGGCTACAGTAGCATCCCCGGGAAAAGTTCAGGGACACGTTGGGGGGGCGGATGTATACAATTTCTCAGAAGGGTGCAATGTTACTGCTTTAAGATTGGGATGTATCCCAGCCATGGACCCAGCCGAAGGCCTAGAAAACCGCAGCAACGTAACATCCCAACCACAGAACCTGGAACTCGACATCCGAGAATCGAAACTTTAAACCCTACGGACTCCACTTCGAACTCCGAGATGCTCACCCGTGGCAAGCGGCCCATAGGGTTCCATAATGGGGTCCCCTTTAAGGGGTTTAGGGTTTAGGGGTTTAGGGTTTAGGGTTTAGGGGTTTAGGGGTTTAGGGGTTTAGGGGTTTAGGGGTTAGGGTTTAGGGTTAAGGATTTAAGGGTGCTGTAGGGTTCTAGCATGGGGTTCCCTCAAGGGCGTCCATTCAGGGTATGGAAACTTGGAACCCCCAACTCCGCCTTCTCCTCATCCAAGAGAAGCTTCGCAAGCTCATCCAGGAGATACCTTCCCAAGAGGCTCCACAGCTACTATATTACCGTTCGGGGTTTAGGGTGTAGGTCCAGTGTAAGTCTTTCGGGACTTATAATATTATAATTGTATAATACCGGTCCCTTAACCCAAAGCCCTAAACTCTACAGGAAACTCGGGGGTCTTGCAGCCGGCAACCTCCACCCGACCCGAACTCTCTAAGTTCTCAAAACCCTCGACTCTCATCCATAAAACCCTCAAATCCCAACCCTCCACCCCCTTATAGAGCCAGCTCATCAGAGCCTTTTTGGCGAAACAAAATGGTGGGAACCCTTAAAGGACCCTCAAGTGTCCTAGAAGGTCTCGACATGATGGTACTTAAATCCGCGGTTCAGAGTTTAGGGGCTCGTAAACTAAAGGACCAGGAACTTAACAAGTAGAGTTGGAAATAAGGGAACTATAACCACAATTACTTTAACAATAACATCCCCAATTAGAGTCCAAATCAAATCCCTGAAACCCTAAATCCTATAGAAGCGTTGCGGAAGCCTTAACTACAGAAACCCTATTAAAACGTAAAGCCCTACTTCCTTGTACTGTGTCTTCTGACCCCTCCAAGCATAGGATCCCAGGTGCATGTTGTCTCGAAGGAGCTTCATGCCACGCTGATACCTGCGTTCCGGAACAGGGCTTGGAGAGATTAGGGATTAGGGTTTGAGATTAAGGGCTTGGAGTTTAGAGTTGGAGGCTCAAGGTTCGGGGGTTTTAAATTTCATTTTGGGTTTTTCAGGTTTTACCTTAATGGCGGGGTTTCTATAGTCGGAATTACTCGTGTGATTTGGGAAAGTATTCCCGATAGCAGTCCCTGGGACCCTTTGGGATTGTAGGGTGGTGATGTAGGGGACTTAATAATTAGAATAGGGTTTGGGGGGTATATCATGCTATAATCATACTAAGGAACCCCCAAAACCCCATTCTGATCATTAAGGCCTCTGTATTAGAGTTTAGGTTCCGGGGTTCAGGGCCTCCAGGTCCACGACGTCCATATGGGGAGGGGGGTCAGGCTTGGAAGGGTCCCAGGGAGCTGAAAGGGACAATATCTACGAACTATCGGGCGGGTAATTGTGTGGTTTACATTTTGGGGCGCAAATCTCTACTAAGTGGCTACTACACTATACCCTTAGTCGTACTGTGCGAAATGTCCGGAGGCCACAGCAGTGAGACCCCTCGAGTAGATGGAGGCCATTCCTAAACGGTCCAAGTAACAGTACGGCAATAACTAGGGTTTAGGGTTTAGGGCTTAGGGGTTTAGGGGGTCCCAAACATCTGGTAGAAACCCACTGTCTTGATACTGGGCCCTCTGGGACTGTGGTTACTTGCGAACGACCACAGTGTTGCCGCCCGTGCAGACGTACTCGCTCTTGCCGAAGCTCGCCCCTCAATGGAGCAGATCACGCTTCTCCCAAAGGGTCCCCTGGTACCGTTTACGGGGGATGCTTTCCCAAACCATAATAATAATCACTACCATAGCTGCAGGATTTCCATAATTAGTAGGAATTACAACAATTACTATGGTTTGGGAAAGTATCCTCCATAACGATATGAGTTCAGCGAAGCTGCGCTTGCAGCCCGCTGAGCTCTTCCAGAACAGGTCGTCAAAAGGTTCGTAGTGCCTTAGGGTTTAGTGTTTATGGCCGCTAGCGGCGACACCGATGCGGATGCCGTCGTCGACTCATGTTTTCACCATATTCGCTCAACGCGGACCCGCTCGGCAGCGAGCGCTTCGAGCATGGCATCCTCGCAGAGGATCCTACCAAAAGGTCTGTGCACGTGTCCCCTGTCGTTTGAAGCTCCCAAGTACAGGAAACCCCAAAACTCTAAACCCTAAGCAATCGACCCAAGAGTTTGAAAGCAAACCGGTAGTACGACTTGCGCCCGGATCTCTGGGTTCCCAAGTAACCCCTCGAAGACTCAAAGTTATGCACCCTGCCTTAACATCAATAGTACTACTATTCCTTGGTATGTATACTATAACATGCACCAACAAAACTTAAGTATCCCATGTAAACCCTAAACCCGAACCTGTAAGGTAATATCATACCCAGGATTTGCAACCTAAGACCCTAATATGTTGATACTTGAAGCCTTCGACCGCATGATGAGAACCCAAGTTGAACCTACTGGTAAACCCACCCATACACCCGCAGCTTGATTGAAAACCATCTTCCTTGAGTCCTCATGTGTAACTACGACACTTCTCAGACGGCACTGCGTGTTTGAACAATCACAATACCCGCTTTAGGATTACGGGTTTAGCGTTTCAGCGCAAGCCCAAGCTCATCAACCACAAGCCAAGTTGAGAACACCACGGGCACTGCGAGCCCAAGTAGGGAGCATGGCGCAGCACAGTATGACCTAGCTTAACTCGCTTCTCCAGTAACCAGGCCAAGTTCAAAAAGATGTAAGGATAAGAAGTTCAAGTTTCTCCCACTGCCCAAGTAATTAGAACTGCCCATTCAAGTATCCGGGTCAAGGCCCGACCCGGGGACCTTTCTGCAAACTTGACTCTGCAACCGACACCTTCTATTTATGCCCTAAGGTTCGTGATTTCGGGGCTTAGGGTTTCGACATGTTTCGGGTTTAGCACCTATAGTGGGAAATCTAGAAACACCAGAATCCCAATGATTTAGCCAGGGTTCTGCTCATCCACGATGCGCTTGATCTCGGCATCCACCTTCTGCTTCCTCAGAGGAACATGTGGCATTGTTGCCGTTGACCGTTTATCAGCTTCAATGCTTGGCGTGAAAAAAACTCCAAAATCTAAACGAAAAGGGATCCCTTTCTTTCATACTGGGTAATCTTTATAAAGGGACCCAACACCACAAAAGGCAAAACGGGCCCAATGGGAGACCTAGCAGTGTTGGATTATTCTGGCTTCTATATTCGGCATAACGGCATAAGGGTTTCACTTCTGCGCGGCAAAGGAGGAGGATTCCAGAAACTGAATTTGCCAAATGCTGATGCTTGCGAGGCCTTCTGGGCGCCTATATACCCATAAACTCCAAAACCCCCTTAACCAAGGAATGTACCTTGATCTCCGATTAGGGTTCCTAGTCTAGTTTAAGGTGTATGCCCAAATTCAAGAGTTTCGGAATCTTTGGGTACACTGGAAGCCGGATTTAGGCTGTTGTCTGCTACACATCTCAAGGCATGAAACACCAAGTAGCTACTCAGAATCATCAAGTCTCCGTTGTACATAACCCTGAGGGTCCATGTGCCTAAATCGTATATACATTGGTCCTAAAGCATGGTGACTTAAACTCAACTCCTCGCAAATTGGCCCAGCAAACTTGCCGAAGCATCCTAAACCGTACCAGTGAGACCCTAAGCAAACCCTAAATCCCTAAACCTCAAACTAACTTGTGCCGAAGCACAGGGCCTGCGACATGGGAGGAGCCCCCTGTCCCATGAAGTCACGGCCCATGAAGGGACCGCCACCCTGCCCTCCTGGTCTGGGGCTCAGGTTTCGGATGTAGATTCAGTGGTTTAGGGTTTTAGGGTCGAGGGTTTAGGGGTTTGGGGGTTTAGGGGTTTAGGGGTGTAGGGGTTTAGGTTCAGGGCTCTGGGTGGGGTGCTTTGAGGTTTGGGGTTCATACTTTGACTGAGTTGCTCCTTGAGTCAAAGGGATCACATTAAAGTTACAGTAGAATCGACATACCCCTCCTCGTTCGGTGTAGGGTTCGGGTGCGGTTTCCTTCTTGGGGTCGCGGACTTTGGGTCAGTTGGGGTCTCCGAGCTACTGAAAGGATCATGGGACTTTGAAACTATAGGGCCTAGGGCTTTAAATAAGATAACCAAACTTATATCATTTCTGATAACCCCAGTTAAGATACTAATAGCCTTACTTACTAAGTCCCATGTTCCTCCAAGTACTGCAGGTCTGCTCCGCTTTAGAAGTTAAGCAACAAATTGCCACCTCCTAAATCAAAACCAAGCTATGGCGCCCATAACGAAAGTTTCCGAACAAACGGGATCACTCAGTCGGAGAACCGCAAACGTATACTTCAAAAGGGCTATGAAGCTGCTCGGCGAAAGGCTCCTGCTAAGAAGGCACTCCCGCGTCTTAAACCCTAAACCCTAAAATAACTCTCAGAAATCAAAAACCTACTGTAGATCCCTTGTAGTAGTCTTCACTCCCCGTAAAAAGTGAGCAAACAATGACGAGACCAATTAAAAAACAACAACAAGCCAGAAAATAGCAAACAACAACTAAACAACTCCCCAGAGCCTTATAGATACGAGTCCTGACAAAACGACCACCTTCCATGATACCGGTAGGAATCCGAAGTACATACAAGGGCTGTGCAATCAGGGAAACGTAAACCAAGCTCCTTAAAAGAGCCCAGATTAGATCCCCTAAATAAATCTTAAACACTCTAAAGAACCACGTTTCTTCAACACTTAAGCAGCTCCCGAAACTGTAAACCGTAAATCACCCCTTAAAATTCCCGCTGCAATGCTAGTTTGGTGTTGTGTAAACTGGGCATCCATCTAGCGATGTCTGGTCGATTCACTTTGCAGGGTGTATTTCACAGGACTTAACATGCTTGAACTAGAGATGTCAACAGTGCTTATGCACGATACCCATAAAACGTCGCGATGACTGAAGCAGTGTTCGCGCCTAACGGGCCTAACGCCACAGTAAAGTAACGGCTTGGTGCATGAACGTACTTCAAAAGACTGACCCGATGGAGCTAGACATGCCAACTTCCGCTTGACATGCACAAAGCGACTGCACAGCTGCATCTGTGTGGTAAGATGATGATATGTGCCTTTGACATGTTTCCGTATGTAGCTTGTGTCAACAAAAGTCCACTACTAGGTGGAAATACTAATGAATTAAAGAATTGTCACTGGATTCTTTGGGCAGGTGGGTGTTTTCCAGACTTGAAACTGCGCTGCTGGCCTAAGGATGATGATGTCTTAGCCCCGCTTACCGTAAACCCTAAAACCCAAAAGCCCTAAACCCCTGCACCCTTACACTTAGATCGTCATCGAATGTAAAAGAAACCCGTACAGGAGCCTCCAAAGCCCTAAAGCAACCCCTGGAACTTCAAAGAACCAAAAACTCAAGAAGGAATCATCACCCTAAACCCTAAACCCTGAACCCTAAACCCTGAACTTAAAAGAACCAAAACTCAAAACAAAACGACCACCCCAAACCCTAAACCCCCAACCCTGAACTTCTAAGAACCTAAAAAAAACGCCCGCCCACCCCACCGGTGCGTTGACCTCCAAGGAGTCGCTGTCCAATCTCCGGGGACATGCCAAGGGTCATCACCATCTGCTTGGCGACCTCCACCAAGGGGTTGAGGGGTTAAGGGTTTAGGGTTGGGGGTTGAGGGTTTAGGGTTCAGGGTTTAGGGTTTCGAATTATGAAATGTATATTAACATTGTAGTATATGTGACCAAAACGCCACATATGTTATAGTTCTGATACCTCCCAGGTCTTGGCGTCGTGGCTTAGGGCTTGGGGCTGAGGGCCTGGCGGGTTCATGGCTTGCTCCCACATTTCCAGAGTTGTCGGGCTGTGGCCTTCAATTTTAGGGTTTAGGATTTAGTTTAGGGTTTTGAGGATCTTAGGGTTAAGGGTTTTGAGAATCACTATAACACAAGGGTATACAAGCACTGGTGCTTCCGACCCTTCATTTGGGGATTGGCTCCGGTCGGGGTGCTGAGAGGGACCCAACTCTCAAGTGGCCGTATGGGAGTTTCAGAAGAAAAAGGACCCGAGTGCAGGGTCAGGGTTTAGAGTATCTCAAAGTCCGGCATGTGAGTTTCAGGGACTTTTGATGCAATGTGGATTGAGACGAACCTATCCGGCTAAGTGGATGATGAACAGATCCACTCCTCTCAAAAAGCAAACGAGAAGTGTGGGGCAATATGTTTATATGCACATACATGTCACATTGCACAGGTGCATTTCTGAGATCCCGAAAACAAAACCCATAACACCGTAAAACAAAAACAAGCAAAACTAGTGGAGCTGGCGAGGGGTGAGTAGGTTGGTAAAACACAAAACCCTGAAACCCTAAACCCTCAGACCTTAAAACCTCGAACCCTAAAGCCCGAAACACTAAATCCTCGCACCTCATCCCCAAAACCCCAGACCGTAAGCACACCCCTACACCCTAAGCCCCACATCCCATGGGTAGAAAGGTCCGACTATGGGTCCCTAGGAATCCTAGTGCCTTTCTGGATCCCAGAAAGAAGAGCTTCTCGTATCTGACAGATCGAAACACTGATTCCATGTTCGGGGCTTCATTAAAAATGAACATGTTTAATCATTATCGGGTTGTTATTATAACAAACATGTAAACTTGTATCCGGCCAGGACCCAGAACAGATGCTGTAAGACCCTTGAAAGTTTGGTTCCGACGGGTGTAAGAAGCCAAGCTCGACGGGTTTAGGGTTTGGGTTCAGGGTTTAGGGGTTCCGAGTAAAGGCTAGAGCATAACAAGAATCAGTGGTAGTCGCCTACAGTTGACAACGGGCCCGGGATGCCGCAGGTACATGGTGCAAAGTAGGCTTTAATGTTTAGGGTGTATTGCTTCTTTATTCGGGAGTATATGGGACTGTGCAAGTATCCCATCCCAAGGCCCTTCGAGATGAGTGAGCTACTCGTCGGACGCGAAAAGCTTTCCCTACACGAAAAGTATCCGAAGCAATTGTCTTGAGCGCCAGCGTAAAGAGTCTATGAGGCATTTTGTTGCAGAGATTCGCACCCCTAAACCCTAAAACCCTATAGGGGCATTGGAGTGGGCTTTCGGGGCTCTTCTGCGTACCTGTGTGCACTGCTGGAAGTCGTTGGAGGCGCCAGTGGTCACGTTGTCCTGGTGTGAAAAGTTCCAGGCCTATTGTTTAAAACTCAGTGGGTAATGGCCTACGGTTTAATTCACATAAATCCGAAGCGGACGTTGCAGAGAGCTGGGTTTTGCACTCCCTCATGTGATCCCTCATGGATTCCTGCCACAACCATCTTTGCCGGATCCCTCAACCCCACAACCGCCAAACCTCACACCCCAAATCTCAAGACCCGTGTTGAACTCTCAGATGTTATTTAAGGGAACCCTGAGAGGAATCCTTAAAGGAGCCCTATGTAAATCCCAGCGCCCCTTCGTCTTCCTAATGTCAGGGCTGACAACTCAGACGCCCGGGAGGACTTATATAAGGGGAACCCCATACTCATACTACTAGAAGCCCCCTACACCCGAAACCCTGAACCCTAAACCCCAAACCCAAAGCCCTAAACCCTAAACCCTAAACCCTACAGACTTCTGAAGGAACCCTTGAAGGAATCCTTGAGGCCGCCTAGTAGACACCTTCCAGTACTTCATACTTGGGGCTTGGGCTCCCTTTTAAAGACTCCCCTGGCAGTCGTTCAGGGGGTTCTTGTAAAGCACACTTTAGGAATATGGGTACTTCTCTAAATGAGGATCCCTTTTAGGATCCCCTTTATAAGGGTGCCCTACTATATTGGGGACCTAAAGAGGGACCCTGATTTAGAGAACTACCCAAAAGGTCCCCAACTTTTCAGAGGATAGAGACTCTTGGGGTTCGGCGGCCGGCAAGCCATCTGTCGATGAGGTGTTGGTAGTTGCGGTATGGTCGCTGCTCGTACAGCAGCCTGGAGAGCTCTTCTCTGGAGATCCTGCAGGAAATAAGGTCCAGGAAATAAAGCCAGCATATAAGCCAGTGCAGTGCGGGTGCAAGCGATCTGCATTTTGGTCATCAGCAAAGTCAAGGTACCTGTTGGGATCCCTGACATCAAGGCGGATGTGTCCACTCCTGACGTCGGGGGCCTTGCCGAGCGCCTTGCCGACACCGTACAGTCCCCGGCTCTGCCAGTGGTTGCTGGCACAATCATGGCTCTGCCCGCATTCGGCTGGTACCTCGGATGCAGACATGCGCATGCCCCCATGACATGCAGGACTTCCTGTAGAAAGCGGCCACTGACGCCAGGCTAAGGGTCTAGGGTCGATGGTTTAGGGCTCGCGGCGCCAGATTACGGCGCGCCGATGAGAACCCTACACCCCAGACCCGAAACCCTTAAACTTTAAACTTTAAACCGTTAAACCGAAACCCTTAACCCCAAACCCTCGAACCCCTAAACCCTAGGCCCTCAATCCTGAACCCCAAACCCTTAAGCCCTAAACCCGAAACGTTCTGGGGCGAGGCTGGCAGGAGCAGGAGCGGAGGACTTTGTCCTGCATTTCTTGTTCAGCCTCTTATCCTCCACTCTGAAATCCGAAGCCCTAAACCCTCAACCCTAAACCCTCAACCCAAAGCCCTCCACCCAGAATCTTCACAGCCCGAAGACTAGACTCGTCTCCCTTTCTAAGGCTCCAACCTGAAGTCTACAGCCCTGTGAACGCCAATCCTTTGAACGCAGTGAGTCGGTGCGACCCTTGCTAAAACATCCTAAACCCTAAACCCTAAACGCCTAAACAAGCCCTTTTCGAGATCACAGCACGGTGATGCCTTGCCGTTGATGATCTCTTCGGCCAAGCCTTACTGTTGGGTGTTCAGGGTTCAGGGTTTAGGATGAGGGGTTTAGGGGTCTTACGGGGTAGGGTCTAGGGTTTAGAGTTTGGGGCTTAGCGATTTAGACTGTCAAGATGGGGGCGCCTCATGAAATTGTAGGGGGGAGTACCTGAGCAGGGGTAGTGGTAATAGGCAAAATTGGACTCAAAGCCATAAGAGGATCCCTTACCCTGAAGTTCCGGTAGGATTTCGGGACACTCGTGTGATTTAGAGCACAAATAAATTGGGTGTAAAGGATGGGGGTGATGTGGCCTTAGATTAGGGGTTTTGTTGAAGGGCTGATGCCAGTTGGATGCGTGCAAGTGGTTTGGAACTGTCAGGTGCGGATCGGAGACAGAAGCCCAATGCAAATCAACCTTCCTCTTCGGGGAATTATGACGAAGGCACTCTATGTATATGGTCGGCTTTCTACCTCTAGTAGAGCCGAAGCGATGCGATTTCGTGTAGGTCAGTTTTGCCATAACTGACTGTACATACTACAGATGTAAGTACACACATATTTGCATATGCATATGTATACATACATACATAC
>CAJNDV010035756.1:4956-19528 GCA_905221635.1 Symbiodinium sp. CCMP2456
AACCCTAAACCCTAAACCGGACAGACTACCGTGGTCTCTTCTTGCAGGCCTGCCTGAGCCCTAAACCCTGAATCCGAAACTCTGCAGTGTAAACCAGACAGAACCCGCCCGGACCCCCAAAAGAGCACCAAAGGAAGTGCATAAGCCCTTGGCCCATGGAGTTTTCAGACCTCCAGGGCGTTGGGCTTAGGTTTTTATGGAGTTCTGTACTATGTTTTCGCATTTGGAATCAGGGTTTTGTAGAGGGTTCGGTGTGGCTTTTCATGGGGTCTTGTAGAGGCTTGGGTTTAAGGCCAACCCTAGAAAATCTTTAAACCCTAAACCCTAAATGTCCCTAAGCCCTAAACCTTAACTGGGCTTTGGAGTACCATACTTTAATACTTTTTTTTGGGACCTGTTCCTTAAAGGAACCATTATAAAATAAAAGTCTATACTTTTTTCTCCCTGGTTACTTCAAAGCCCAGTTAAAGTTGCTCCCTCTGAATGCTTTGAACAGCCAGTGGCAAAGGGCAGGCAGCTTCCGGCTCTTCGCGAAGGGTTTAGGGTTTAGGGTTTAGGGTTTAGGGTCGGCTGCGGCGGCTTCGGCCGGGTTCACCGCGGCCTGCTGCGGATGCTGGGTGTCTCTTCGTAGTTCGAGGTCGCGGTACCCTAAACCCTAAACCCTAAACCCTAAACCCCTAAAGCCCTAAACCCTAAACCCTAACAAGCATGTCATCTGCGAGATCAGCAACCTCAGCCTCTGGAGGCATGCTCGATTGACGAGTAATGGAGGGGCCCGAATAATTAGAAAAGGGTTTTGGGGTATATTATAGTAAGGAGCCCCCAAAATAGTACTGGTAATTATTTAGGCCCCTACGGTGCCCGTTTGGATTAACTCGTCAAGTGGTGATGCGTGGAAATGCCAATCTGCCAGTAATGCCGTCAGTGGTTGGGGTGTGTTAGGGGTTTTAGCTGTTTGATGGAACTGTGGAACAAGGCCCCAACCCCCAGGTGCTTCGTAAGCTAGGAATTCAAAACTCGCAAAAGCAGTGAGAACAGGAGCCCACAAAACAGAAAAGTTGCTCCCTCCGAGGTATCTCCAGGCCGCTGAGAAGGCGACTCAGAATCAATGCTCCATTTAAAAGTTGTGTTTCAAGGGTTTGGGCTCAGGGTTTAATTCTTGCAGGCTTTCAGGCTTGAGGTTTGGGGTTCAGGGTTTAGGGCGAAGATAGGACGCAAGTTTCACCGGAGCGCACGATGTCCTGGCCTAAATATGATTTCAACTCCAGGGAAGCTGTTTGTTTTGAACCCTAAACACCCTAAACCCTAAACCCTTGCCGGCTAAGGGCCTCCCACGAACACCGAGAGGGTTTCTCCTACCAGCCTTTTTAGAGGGGCCCCCTTTGAAGACTACTGTCCGGCTAGCGAGCTGTAAAAAAGATTGAACCTTAAACCCCTACACCCTAAACCCTGAACACTAAACCCCTATCTACCCTAAACCCCTTAACCCCATACCCCTACACCCTAAACCCTGAACCTAAACCTTAAAAACCCCTAAACCCCTAAAGCCCTATACCCATCAAAGAAGAACTGAGGGGCTGAAAAGGTATCCTTGAATCTTTTGTGGCTCCTGCAGTTCTACTGTACTAAACAAGGTTCAGGCTTCTTTGGGCCGGGGTACTCATCCCTAAGAGAAAGCTGAACGGGGACCCGCAACCCCTAAACCCTAAACCCCAAACGCTACGTCCTAAACCCAACCCTAAACCCTGGATCCTAAACTTGAAGCCCTAAGCCCTCAACCCTATAACTGAAACTCTCAAGCCCGAGACCCTGAACCCTCAACCCCAAACCCCTAAACCCCTAAACCCTAAACGTAAGACCCTAAACCCTAAACCCTAAACCCTAAAACTCTATCCTTCAAGCCCCAGACCCTAAACCCTAAACCCCGGACCCCAAACCCCTAAACCCTACATGCCAGACCCCAAACCCGAAACCCAACCCTCAAGCCCCGAACCCTAAACCCCAGACCCTGCACCCTAAGTCCTAAACCCTAAACCAAAAGGTGGAAACCGGAAAGAGGCCAAATAGTGCTAGGATTCCCTACACATTACTCTTAAGGATTGAGGCCACTGTAAACCCTGGACCTTAGACTCCAAACCCTTCCCGCCACAGCTGCAGGCCTGCATCCGCTCCCCGGAGCGCGAGGCCGGGCTTCGATTCTGCCGCGGCACCTACTACCGCTGGATCAGCGCCTCGGCTTTCTTTGGGTTAAGGATTTATAGGGATTAAGGGCTTAGGGATTTAGGGTTTAGGGATTTAGGGTGTAGGGATTCAGGGTTTAGGGATTTAGGGTTTAGGGATTCAGGGTTTAGGGATTTAGGGTTTAGGGATTTAGGGTTTAGGGTTTGGGGTTTTGGGGTTTAGGCTTTAGGCTTTAGGAGTTTAGGGTTTTTGGGTTTAGGGTTTAGGGTATAGGGGCTTCGGGATTGGGGCTTAGGTTTGGGGTACCAGGTACCACCGCTGGATCGACGCCTCGTATTCTTTGGGTACGGGGGTTTCGGTGGCTAATATATAGCAGGGAGCTCCTGGAACCTAAGCCCTAAAGATTGAAATCTGAGCCTTAACCAAACCCAAACTCCAGAACGAACCTCAACCCCAAACCGTAAGACCACTGACTGAGCTTTAAGCCTAAAGTCAAACGCCTCGACCCCAAACCTTACGAACCCTAAACCCTAAACCCTAAACCCTAAACCCTAAGCCCTGAACCCTAAACGGGACTCCCTGTCCTCAACTCTCCGCCGAGGCTAGCAGCCTGAAGCGTACACGGCTAAACCCCGAAACCCCCTAAACCGGGTTTAGGGTTTAGGGTTTGGGGTTTAGGGTTTAGGGTTTGGGGTTTGGGGTTTAGGGTTTAGGGTTTAGGGTTTACGAAACCCCTAAACCCCAAACCCCAAACCCTAAACCCCTAAACTCCTAGCCCCAAGTCCTCAACCTCCAACACTTAAACTCAAGCTCCTTAAGGTCCCCAACCTTAAACCGAAACCCCAAGACCTCTGAGGCGAGCAGAAGGCTATGATACCATGATGGTGGCAAAACGGTTTCCTTATCGTAGTCGCAACCACCTCCCACATTCCCGACTAAGAATCAATCAGCGAACCCTGAGTCAAGCAGCCACCAAAAACCCTAAGCCCTAAACCTTGAACCTTGAACCCTAAACCCTGAACCCTAAACCCTAAACCCTAAACCCTGGACCTTAAACCCGAAACCCTGAACCCTAAACCCTAAAACCGAAACCCTAAACCCCCAAACCGAAAACCCCTAAATCCCTACGCACCCAAAGCCCCTGAGGCAAGCAGCAGGATGCTTTAGTTGAGCTCAACTTCGCGCGACGGGACCCGGACTTCCGGGTCGAGGCGCTCACGCACATGATCGACGCTGGGGCAGAATTTCATAGATTTAGGGTTTAGGGTTTCGGGTTTAGGGTTTAAGTTTAGGGTTTAGGGTTTAGGGTTTAGGTATCAGGTTTAGAGTTTAGGGTTTAGAGTTTTGGGTCTTGGGTTCGGGTTTAGGGGTAAGTGTCTAGGTCTTAGGCCTTATAGGGTTCTAAATTTTTACTGTTCTCACAAACTTTTATAGGTGGTGCCTTTAGGGTTCTAGCAGTGTTCTGAGAAGGTTCTTATAGGGGCTCTTATGGGATCCTTTTATCGTTCATACAAGGTTCTTATAGGGCTCTGATAGCATTCTTTTCTCATATGATTCGTGTGCGCGTGTATTGGGTTGGGTCATAGGGATTTTCAAAAGGGTTCTTTAGGGGCTTCGGTGTTGTGGTAGGGTGCGGAGTTCCGGGTCTGGGATTCAGGGCTTCGGGCGTTCGTTTGTGGTTTGGGCTGAAGAGGTTTAAGGGGTCAGGGGTCAGGGTTGCAGTTTAATTGAGCGTCTTTAGGGCTCTTAAACCCTAAAACCCGAAACCCCAAACCCTAAACCCTAAACCCTAAACCCTGCCGGTTGAGGCTTTTAAGGTCTCAAGCCGAGGCGGCTTAAGGGCAGGTGGTGGAGACACTTAAACCCGACGCCCGAGACCAAAAACCCCAAGCCCTAAATGCAAGTCTATCTAGGGAATCCCACGCTAAACCCGAAACCCCGAACTCTTAAACCCCAAACCGCAGAATGAGAAAAGAGGATTACATGTCCACCCTGAGTCAGAACACCCAAGGGGTAAACGTTAAGAAGAGCCCTACACCTTTAGCCCTAAATCCTGAACGCCAACAACCCGAAAGCCCCTAGAAATTAAGCCTTAAGCCCTAAACCCCGAGACCCAAAACCCTCAAGTTGTTGCCTTGAGCTTCAGGAGATCTACCTCAACCCCGACCCCAACGCTGGTCTTGAAGCCTTGGATCCCGGCACAGAGCCTCTCAATGCCCCTGGGACTGCAACGAAGCTTCCTAGAGACTCCCATTGGGTTTCGAGGATGGGTCCTCCTAAACTAAACCCTACTTAAAGGATCATGGGACTTAGTAACTAGGGTTATAATTAAGGTAACTATACTTAGAAGTGCTTATAACCCCCAATTGAGGTACTTATAACCCTACTTGCTAAGTCCCATGATCCTCCAAGCACACGAGAAGCCAGAAAGGTGGAACATCAATATCCTCATGCCCATTAAGGGGGAGATCCTAGCACTCATCCTCCTAAACCTATGTTCCAATTTTTTCTAGGATTGGCTGTAAATCCTACCGTAAACCCTGAAGTCTGTTTGGGCTGCAGCGGCTTGTTGCATTCGGCGCGGCGGGGCGAAAAACGAGCAAGCTTTCAAGTTCCTACCGGCAAGGCTCGGCTGTGAACCCGACGGCGCCCCGAAAAAACCCGAAACCCTAAAGGCATAGTAATATTAGCCTCTTTTTGGGGTCTAAGAGGGTCTTGCAGGTTGTAGCAGAGGCTTTCTAGGAGAGCTTGTTTTTTTGGTGGTTTGGAATTTTCAAAAAACTTAACATAACAACACCCCTCATTAATCCAGTCCCTCCTTTTTCGCTGTTTGTTTTCTTAGGTTCCTTCTATAGCTGCAAAAATCTGTAGCCAAAACGGAGCCCTTTTTGTTCCGAGGTTACGAGGGCTCCTCGTATGCCTACAGGTTTAGGGTTTAGGGTCTCTGATGTGCGCCGAAAGAGTAACCCTTATTGAAGCCCTTTTGCAAGGCCTGAAAAGAACCTTTTACAGGAACTCTATTCCAATGAGGAAAAGCAACTATGCTAAGCCCTTCTAGTAACCTGATAATGCACTCCATTCCAAAATAGGCGTAAACCCTAAACCCTAAACCCTAAACCCTCAACCAAGAGCCAGTTACAGGAACCCTATTCTGATTATCAAGGCCTTTCTCTCAAACCTTTCGTCTGAGGACAACCTGGCTGAAGTTGACAAGCTGCTGAAGGAGCGGCTGTTTAGGTTTAAGGTTTGGGGGCTTACGGCTTAATTACAGGCCTTAGGGTTTGGGGGTTTAAGTTGCAGGGCTGAGGGTTTTTGAAGGTTAAGAGAAAAGGGGGAAGGGTGTCGGCATGTGCGGTTTAGGGTTTTGGGGCTTTAGATTGTTAGGAGCAGAAGGGAAGTTTGGGCTGTTTTGAGTTTCGGGGTATGGACTTTCGTAGGGTTTTAGGGGGTTGGGGGATTTGAGTTTCGGGATAATATAGGCGCCTAAATAATTACCAACACCATTTTCGGTGTTCCGTATTGTCACTAAAGTATAGTATATCCCATAACCCTATTCTAATTATTCAGGCCCCCATATTAATGATCGGACTGAGCGCTGCAGGGCTTCGTAATGTACCGAGGGGGTTTAGGGCGCAGCAATGAAGAGTCTTCGTAACTAGGGCGGTTTAGTGTTTTGGGTTTAGGCTTTACGGTTTAGGGTTTAGGGTTTAGCGATGAAGGGTCTTCAGTTTAGATTGCCCTGGCATTGATGTAAAGCGCCTGCAGCTTTTTTTTTTAGTTTGGCGCTGAGAGGGTTTTTTGGAATGGAGGTTCAGAGTTCGGGATTTCTGGGGTTCAGGGTAATGGAGGGGCCTTAATAATCAGCATAGGGTTTTGGGGCCCATGATACTATAAATATAATCAGGAACCCCCAAAAATAGTATTGGTAGTTACCCTAAACCCTGAATCCTAAACCCTAAACCCTAAACCCTATTGAGGCCCCTATAGTACACGGTTTGAGGGTTCAAGATGATCCACGGTGGGAAGGGCACAAGGATTCTGAGGGTTTCTGGGGCGTCCTTGGGTTCTTTGAAACGCCCTCTTTGTGGGTTCTATGAGGGTACGATAAGGTTCCGAGAATATAGGACTCAGATGGATTTAGCAAGTAAGGCTTTGAGTACTTAACTTGGGGTTACAGTAATAGGTGTTTGTAACTATTTCGCGAAATCCCAAACCCCAAACTCTAAACCCGAAGCCCTAAACCCTAGACCCAAAACCCTAGTCCCTAAACCCTAAACCGCCCTAGTTACTAGGTCCCACGATCCGTCAAGTAGAGGGCTCGGCCTCAAGAGGTGCTTACCGTCTGAACCCTCAAGCGATAAACGCTGAACCCTAAGCCTCACGCCCCAAGCTAAACCCGTATCTAGACACAAAACACATTTCGAAAAGGCCCCCCCCCCCCACGCCCTCACAAAACCCTCAACCCTAAACCCCAAAAGGCCCTTACAAAACCTTCTAGGTCCCTTATGGCAGTCCTACTTGGAGGTTCATGGGTAGTTATAAGTAGGGTTATAAGTCCCCTAATATGGGTTATAACTATAGTGACCCTACTTATAACCCCACTTATAACTACCCATGAACCTCCAAGTAAAACCCTCAGAGGAGCTGGGACAGGTCAACAAGCAGTCTTGGAATCCTCGGCTCCGGGTGCTTTGGGTCGCCTTTTTGGGGGCTTCGGGTTTCGGGTTCGGGGTTTAGGGTTTAGGGTTTAGGGTTTAGGGTTTAGGGTTTAGGGTTTAGGGTTTAGGGTTTAGGAGTGTGGTGGTGGAAGATTTCTCAAACTGGGCTGGGGTAGCAATAACAGCAAGAAGATCTTACATATTTCAGAGTAGTGGGACTGATAGTAAATAGCAGTGGTATGATGAAAACTGGTTCGCTTAAGGAGGTTCAGGTTGCAGAGTTCCCGGCATCAAATCCGACAGACACTCCACTCCTTGTTCTTGCCAACTCCGATCATGTGTGCCTTTAGGGCCAAGATAGGTTTGTGATATCGGGGCCTTAATAATTTGAATAGGGCGTTGGGTGAATATCATTCTAGAAGTCAGTATATAGAGGCTATCAGGGAAAACCGAAACCCCTAAACCCCTAAAGCCTAAACCCTAAACCCTAAACCCCTAAGCCCCTAGACCTCTGAACCCTAAACCCCTGAACCCTAAACCCTAAACCCTAAACCCCTAAGCCCCTAAGCCCCTGAACCCTAAGCCCGGGAGCGTCCTTTCTAACTTCGCAGGCCCCAACATCACCTTCTAGGCTCGGTGTGAGGTTCTCAATCTCATTTTCCTGCATCTTCAACATGTGTGTCTAGGGTTTAGGGTTTAGGGTTTAGAGTCTAGGGTCTAGGGTTTAGGGTTTAGGGTTTAGGGTTCAGGATCTAGGATATTGGGAGCAGTGCCTTTCGGTATGAGTTTTCCTGGCGGCAGCTTCAGAAGCTGCATGTACGCGAGCTTGAGCCCTAAACCCTAAACCCTAAACCCTAAACCCTAAACCCTAAACCTTAAACCCTAAACCCCCAACCCTCCGAGGTGTATCAGTGCCAGAGCCTCATGTTCACCAAGCAGAAGGCCAGCGTGGAGCGGGCGTTGAACCAGCTCATGGACATCTACAATGACAAGAAGGACTTTGTCAAATTGTGGGGGTTTAGGGTTTAGGGTTTAGGGTTTACACAGCGCTGTGATTTTGCGCTCTCGTGGTAAGGGATTAGGGTTATATAATATACATCTATAATGACAAGAAGGACTTTGTCACTTCGTGGTAGGGTTTAGCATTTGGGGCTACATCTACAATGACAAGAAGGACTTTGACACTTTGTCTCGGGCTGGTAAGAGCACGAGCGGGTTTCGGGCATGGATTCAAGCGAGCGCGTGTTGCCTGGACCTCTCCTCAGAGGTTAGCTGTTGCGGGTTTGGAGTTTAGAGTCTTTAGAGTGTTTAAGGTTCGATCAAGCACCCCCTTACTTCGAGGTTCATGGGTAGTTATAGCTGGAGTTATCAAGTAGGGTAGCAGGGGATTTATAACCCCAGTTATACCTACCCATGAGCCTCCAAGCAGCTCGCCCACGTTGCCCTAAACCCTAAACCCTAAGCCCTAGCCCGCTTCTTTCGTTTCAGCAGCACCAGAGTTCCCAGCCCCCACAGCGCAGGACTACATCCCGGCTCTGCTCGCCATGTCACAAGGTCCGGCAGCTCCCCAAAGCCTTAAACTTCAAATATTCAACCCTAAACTTTAAATATTAACAACCCTAAACTTCAAATATTAAACCCCTAATTAAACTTTAAATATTAAACCCCTAAACTTTAAATATTAGGCATTAAACCCTAATGCTTTAGATACTAAACCCTAAACCTCCGACAGTGTAGCCAGTTGAATCGGTTTGAGGTGTAGAATCGCCTAGTTTAGAGCGTCGGGGCCCGAGGGGTTCTTAAGGCCTAACCCCTGAACCCTAAGCCCTGAACCATGAACACAAAGCCCTAAATGGCTAGTTCTCTAAATTGGGGTCCTTTTTTAGGTCCCCAATATAGTACGGCATCCTTATAAAAAAAAAGGACCCCTAAAAGGGACCCGAATTTAGAGAACTACCCGAATCCTGAATCCCAAAAGGTCTGATCATCCAGAAGCAGCAGACGAAGGCTCGAAATCAGCTCAAGCGCATCGCGGACCTAGCCAAGAAAGGCTGCTCAGACAGAATTCCGGTCAGCACGGTTTAGGGTTTAGGGTTTAGGGTTTAGGGCGGAATTGTGAGTGCACACCAGAGCTGCTAGCTGCTAGTGCTGAGGGTTAAGTGAGCAGAGGCGACTTAGAGTCTAAGAGAAGTAAACCTCAATGCCCGGATTTTGCCAGGATGGCTCTTCTGTTCGTCCTTTGAGGGGTTAGTGAGGTGAGGGCTCTAAGGGTTTAGGCTTTCGGGTTAGTGCCAAAGCTTGGGGCTTAGGGTAGACAATGTGCACCTGAATCAATCTGGTAATGCTGAGGACAATGAATAATTATTGACTGAATTAGAAGCAGCATTCCTGCATTGGCAACCGCCAAAACCCTGCCCTAAACCCTAAACCCCAAACCCTAAACCCTAAACCCTAAACCCTAAACCCTGAACCCTGAACCCCGTCAGTACGCCGCGAAACTTTAAGGAAACCTGAGACTTCGATCGGCCCGTGCACTCAGGCAATGGGCTCAAGCCTAAGCCCTAAACTGGAATCCCAAAGCCCTAAGCCCTAATCCTTACGCCTTCAACCCTAAGCCCTCAACCCTAAACCCCAAACCCTAAACCCTGAACCCTAAAGCCCTGAGACCTAAACCCCTAAAAGGGTCAGAAGGAAATGCATTGAAAACAACTCCCGGCCTGAATTCATACACCTAGAACCCTAGGCCCCCCAAAACCCTACACCCCTCAAACCCAAACTTCGGCGCATGGTGATAAATCCTGCATGACCCATAATAAGGAGTAGACCATAATTCCCATAATTTAGGGTCCCTAAGGTAATGCAATCATCAACCTAAACCCTAAACCCTAAACCCTAGACCTTAAACCCTAAACCCTAAACCCTAAACCCTCAACCCCAAACTAGTACCCCAAAGTCCTGAATCTCCAACTCCTCGAACTCCGAACCCAAGGTTACAATCCCGAGTTCATGGACGACTTCGAGCTCCTCGGAGGATCGTTTAGGTCGAGTTGGGCTCTTTTTTTGAGGGTCCAAGGTGTAGGGGGTGAGGTCTAGGGTTTAAGGTTTAAGGTCAAGGGTTCAGGGTTTAAGGTCTAAGATTTAGGGTTTAGGGTCTAAGGTTTAGGGTGTCGGGTTTAAGGTTTAGGTTTTAGGGTTTATGCTCTAAGGTTTAGGGTTTAGGGTTTAAGGTTTAGGGTGTGAGGTTTAGGTTTTAGGGTTTAAGGTTGAAGGCTTAGGGTTTAAGGTGTAGGGTTTTGGGCCCTACCAGTAGCAGGATGATTGGGTCGAGCCTGAATGATCAGAATGGCTATTTCTCACGGCTCCTTTGTAAGTCTAAGTATGCTCTATTATGCTCCAACACGGCTTTCCAACTAGCAAGGACCTCATGTTGAAGATGGTCCCCTTTTGGGGGGCAACACGGTTTAGGGTTTAGGGTTTAGGGTTTAGGGTTTAGGGTTTAGGGTTTAGGGTTTAGGGTTTAGGGTTTGCGCTGTTTCGCGATCTATTTTAAGGGGTCTGTGATTTGAGGATAGGTCGAGCCGTGGGGCTTCGATGTGTTTCAATGTGTAGAGCTCCTGCCGTGGTCGTCAGAAGGGCTCCACTTGCGTGGCTCCTTTCTTTAGGGTTTAAGGTTTAGGGTTTAGGGTTTAGGGTAACGGTTTAGAGTTTAGGGTTTAGGGTTTGGGGTTTCGGAAGCCCTAAATGCGTACCCCTAGAGCCCGCAAGCCCGACACTCGACACTCTCAAACCCTACCATAAGCTACCTTCTTGTATCGTGCCGCCCCACCAGCCCCCATGAAGTCCATGTCTGACTTTGCGGTAGACCCACTTGAAGGTCCATGGGCAGATGGCAGTAATGACTGTAATGTGACAGTACCTCAGCCAGAGCTGCTAACGACACCAGCCTTCGATAGAATCCTTGTTGAATGTACTGTATAAGCTTGAAAGACTAGCCATGTACTTCACCCTAAAGCCTAAAGCCTAAACCCCAAACCCCAAACCCTTACTCTCAGATCATAAGCCCTTATATCATCTCCCCTAAACCCTAAAGCCTAAATCCTAAACCCTAAACTCCAAACCCCTAGACCCTAACCCCCAAGCCCCTAAACCCATACCCTAAACCCTAAACCCTAAACCCCTAGACAGCATGAGGCGGGCATGGCTGCTCTTGGCGGAGATCTACATCCAGTCGGCTCCTTCACTAAAGCACCTGGGGGAGCTTTCGGGTTGCCATCTTTAGTGTTCCTCTGTAAGGGTTTAGGGTTTGGGTTTATGGTTCCTTTTAAGGGCTCTGTAAGGGTTCTGTAAGGGTTTAGGGTTTAGGGTTCCTTTTAAGGGCTCTGTAAGGGTTCTATAAGGGTTTAGGGTTCCTTTTAAGGGCTCTGTCAGGGTTTAGGGTTTGGGGTTTAGTGTTCCGTTTAACAGCTCTGTAAGGGTTCTATCAGGGTGTAGGGTTTGGGGTTTAGTGTTCTTTCTACGGGCTCTGTAAGGGTTCTAGAAGGGTTGAAGGTTCCTTTTAAAAGCTCTGCAAGGGTTCTAGAAGGGTTTAGGGTTCCTTTTAAGGGCTCTGTAAGGGTTTAGGGTTTAGGGTTCCTTTTAAAGGCTCTGTAATTTAAGGGTTCTAGAAGGGTGTAGGGTTTGGGGTTTAGGGTTCCTTTTAAGGGCTCCGTAAGGGTTCCATAAGTGTTTAGGGTTCAGGGTTCAAATTTAAGTGCTCTGTAAGGGTTCTATACGTGTTTAGGGTTTAGGGCTCCTTTAAGGGATCTTTGAGTGTTCTATAAGGGCTCTCTAAGGGCTCTTAAAGCGTTCGATATGGGGCTTAGGGTTTAAGGTTGATGAGTTTTGAGGTCTAGGGTTTAGGGCTGGAGGTGTAATGAAGATGGAGGTTTTGTGGGGTTTAGGGTTTAAGGTTTAGGGTTTAGGGTCTAGGGTGAGCCTGAGATAACTGGTACGAAAGCCTGTAATCCTAGCCCACATCATCGTGGCCTCTCCTGAAGCAGAGCCTCCAGAATGAACAGAGCATCCTCAACCATCACCCGACCGAACGGTGTTGAATCTTAGACCCCCTCGACCCCAAAGGTAAACCTTAGGGTTTAGGGTTTAAGGGTTTTGCTCAGGGTTTAGAGTTTTAGGGTTTAGGGTAGCCAACATCCTAGACTCCTTTTGCCCCGAGGCAAAGTACGACCTTGCGAGCTCGCTTTGCCACTTGGCCAAGGACCGGGAAGTTGTCCTGAACCGGGTTTAGGGTTTAGGGTTTAGGGTTCAACCCTAAACCCTAAAGGCCCTAAACCCTCAACCCTAAACCTTAAACCGTGGGGTGTGCTGTCCATGCGGGCCTCAGTTTCGGAGTCCAAGGCGCGGCCTGGAGCTCAGATTATATACTACAGATCCCTACTATTATTATTATTATTAGTAGTAGTATTTTGTATTGTTTTTATTATGGTCATCATTATTATTATTATCATCATTATCATTACTCTTATCATGATCATGATCATTATCATTATCATTTTCAAGATTGTTATTATGATTGTCCTTTTTTATTATCGTCATCATCATCATTATTTATTTTTATAGTCATTATTATTATCATGAATATTATCAGTATCATTATCATCATCATTCTCATCATCATTATCATTATCATTATGATTATCACTATCATTCTTAGTATTAGTTGTATTATTAGTATTATTTATTTTTATTATGGTAACTTGAAGCAAGATCCTCAACAAGAAGGATTCCACTCTTGGAGGCCCTTTCGACTTCACGGCTTTGGGGCTCAAGTCTCGGAGAGCGCACGGGGCGAGGAGGTTGGGTGTTGAGGCAGGAGGAGGAGAGCGTAGGGTTTTAAAGCGGAGCTAACGGGGGATCTAGAAGGTTGCTTAAGAGGTTCCGCTTAAGGGATCTATAGGAGATCTTTCAGATTGCTTTAAGGGCTTCCCTAAACCCTAAACCCTAAACCCTAAACCCTAAACCCTAAACCCTTTAAGGTTGGAGTGTAGGAGGGCTTGAGCTTTTTTAGCCCTTGAGCTTCAATCTTTGGCGTCAGGACTAGTGCCCTTACCCATCCCTGGGCCCACCACGAGGGCTAAGGGTGTAGGGTGGGGAGGTTTAGGGCTTAGGGAGGTATAGAGTTTGGGGTTTAGGGTCTAGGGAGGTTTAGGGTTTAGGGAGGTTTAGGGTTTAGGGTTTAGGGAGGTTTAGGGTTTAGGGAGGTTTAGGCTTTAGGGTGTAGGGCTTAGGGAACCTATCCCTGGACCCACCACGTAGGTCCACGTAGCTGATGTTGTGTTCGCAGGTTAGTATACAATGATCCAGCGATAGAGTTGCAGGGATTGGGTGCTGTGGCTTAGAAGGCCCTCAACCCTAAACCCTCTTAAACCCTAAACCCTAAACCTTAAACCCTAAACCCTAAACCCTAAACCCCAAACCCCAACAGTCGAAGCTTCGGGTTCGGTATTTTGCAAACACTGAAACCTAGCCTTAAGGCCCTACGCCCAAAACGCAAGGCCCCGCATGCTGAACGCACAGGAACCACCCCCCCGGCTGGGGGCGACAGATTCTGAGACGCTTAGCTCTGCGTGCCTTAACACTTGGAAGTGTGTTTTCCCTGAGTCGAATTTTGGAATCGAATTTGTCCCTAAACCCAAAGTTTAAACCCTACACTCCAAACCCTAAACCTTAAGCCGTAATAATTCCGCGCCTACTTGGAGGTTCATGGGTAGTTATAAGTAGGGTTATAAGTCCCCTAATATGGTTATAACTATAGTTACCCTACTTATAACCCCACTTATAACTACCCATGAACCTCCATGTACACTCTGCATGCCAGGACCACAATCGCTCCTGCGGCAAGGCACTGCCTGGCCTGCCTTTTTACGTTGCAAAGTAACGTAGAATTTCGAATAATTGCCAATACCATTCCTTACGTTTCCGAAAGATGGTATAAAGTACCCTAAGACCCTATTCTGATCATTAAGGCCTTAAGTGGCATCAGGAGGAAGAGGAGGAGGCCATCGAGCTCAGTCGTAGCATAGAAGTCCTCCCACGAAAGCCCCGAAGCCTTGAAACCAAACTGGACTTGGCCTCAGCCTCAAAATCCTGCCTCAGACTCTAACATCAGATTCGATACCTGGAGGTTCATGGTTCTTATAGGTCCCCTAGTATGGGTTGTAATTATAGTTATCCTACTTGTAACGCCACTGATACCTAACCATGAACCTGCAAGATTGCTTTTCTAGGGTTGCAGGGGTGTCTGAGGCGGTCTTGCTTTCAGAAAGTGCTTCGCAAGCTGCAAGTGGGTAGTGCTTGGGGCTATTTTGCGTTCGCAATAAAGTCCAAAGTGCCAGACTGTGCCAGAGAAATCAACTTCCTAATCCTGAACCATCAATGAAATTTCGAAGCTTCAGCATGAATGTGGGTAGTTGTCAAAATTATGGTCCCGTTTGGGGTACCCTAAATAATAGGTGCCGTATTATAATAAGGACCCAAAAAGGGACCATAATTTTGACAACCACCCATGTATGTAACTTGTAGAGCTGCATATACACAACATCACAACATGTGACCTAACTTGTATGTATGTATGTATGTATGTATGTATGTATGTATGTATGTATGTATGTATGTATGTGTGTATGTATGTATGTATCTATGTATGTATCTATGTATGTATCTATGTATGTATGTAT
>CAJNDV010035757.1:13503-24897 GCA_905221635.1 Symbiodinium sp. CCMP2456
CCCAAACCCTAAAACCCTAGGCCCCTCCGAAGCCAGGAGATCTTCTTAGCCTCGGCCAAGTACGACGCGCGGATGGGGGTGAACCTCACCCATCGCTTCTCGGGTCTGGAGGCTCCTGGCTCAGAGGAGTTTAGGGGGTTTAGGGGGTTTTAGGGGTTTTTGGGGGTTTTGGGGTTTAGGGGTTTTAGGGGTTTAGGGGTTTTCGGGTTTAGGGGTTTGGGGGGTTTGGGGGTTTTCGGGTTTAGGGGGTTTTAGGGTTTAGGGGTTTTAGGGGTTTAGGGGTTTTAGGGTTTAGGGGGTTTTTGGGGTTTAGGGGTTTTAGGGGCTTAGGGGGTTCAGGGAAGATAGGGGCTTTAGAGCTTTAGGGGTTTAGGGTGCGAAGGTTTAGGGTTTCGGGTCCTTGACAAAAGGTGCATCGGTTCCTTTAAGGCTTTGCTGCAAAGGGTTCTAGAGTGTCCATAGAGTGTTTTGCAAGGGTTTCTGGGTTCAGGGTTCAAGGTTCGGGTACAAGGGTCTCAGTCAACCCTAAACCCTAAACCCTAAACCCTAAACCCTAAACCCTAACCAGAATTGTTTTGTGCCTTTAAGGAGGTCCCGGGATTCTGGACACATAGAACTTAAGCTTACCAGGATGATTCCCAAAGCACCCAGAATTCTAAGATCAACCGGTAAACCCCTAAGCCCTAAGCCCTAAACCCCTAAACCCCTAACCCTACAATCCCTAATCCCTAGACCCTAAACCCTAAACCCTTAAACCCCTAAATCCCTAAACCCTAAACCCTAAACCCCTAAACCCCTAAGCCCGTGTTCTCTTCGGTCCGTAGCTCAGTCACACCCCCAGAGCCCGACGTGCAGGGGCTCTACACCGACCTGCACCATGGTTCGGGGGTTTGGGGTTTCGGGTTTAGGGTTTAGGGTGTAGGGGTTTAGGGTTTAGGGGTTTAGGGGTTTAGGGTTCAGGGTTTAGGGTTTGGGGTTTAGGGACTAAGCCCTATCTCAAGCGACCTTCGCGCACTTTATTGCGGGATTCTTGCGAACTCTATCTCGAGCCTAAGGCTCTATGGACCCATATTTGAAGGCTTCTGGGCCCAAAGACCATACTGTATAAGTCTTTTGGGGCTATTTTGAGCCTTAGGGCAAAAACCACACTGGCCTAGGAAAGTTGGTTACTTGGAGGATCATGGGACTTAGTAAGTAAGGGTTTAGGGTTTAGGGTTTAGGGCTTAGGGCTTAGTACGTAAGGTTACAAGTCGCCTAATTGGGGTTATAAGTATAGTTACCTTAATTATAACCCTACTTACTAAGTCCCATGATCCTTCAAGTATATAACCCTTAACCCTAAACCCTAAACCCTAAACCCTAAACCCTAAACCCTGAACCCTACTTACTAAGTCCCATGATTGTTTAAGTATATAGTATGTAGTCGCAGGCAAACTCGCTATACCGAAGGCTCCCGGCAACTTGCCCTAAGCCCTGAACCCCGAAAGGTCATCCTTCAGTTGGTACGAAAGGGTCATAAAGAAGGGGAGTTAAGGAACTTAGTTCATGTTGCAAGCATCAGGATATGTATATATATATATACACAATGAGAGAGCGAGAGAGAGAGAGAGAGAGAGTAGATAGAAGAAGTAGATAGATACATAGATAGATAGATAGATAGATAGATAGATAGATCGACAGATAGATAGATAGATAGATAGATAGATAATAGATAGATAGACATGGTAAACCCTAAACCCTACACCCCTAAACCCTAAACCGTCTATTTGGGCTCGTGGGAGCAGGGCTCTCTCTGCCAGGCGCACGAACGCGTCCGCGCGGCGATGAGGCTCGCAGCTCGAGTCCGGACATGGCTTGTCTTAGTTACACTAGGTTTAGGGTTTTACGGTTTAAGGTTTAGAGTTTAGGGTTTAGGGTTTTAGGGTTTTAGGGTTTAGAGTTTAGGGTTTAAGGGTTTAGGGTTTAGGGTTCAGAGTTTAGGGTTTCAGGGTTTAGGGTTTAGGGTTTACCGTTTACCTAGACCCCAAGGAACCTACCTTTCTAAGGACTTATATAAGGACATCATCCTAAGGAGCCCTAGACTGGTAGGTTCTTTGGGGTCTAGGTTTGGGTTTAGGGCGTTCAGGGTTTAGAGCTTAGGGTGTTTAGGCTCGTGCCGTGGATCTGCAGACTGACAGAACTGTGTGCCCGATGTAGTCATCCTCGCAGCGGGATTCACATGTTGTGGCCCCTACTGTGATTAGAACTTTGCGAGGCCGCGAAAGCTGGGAGCTTTACAGCAGGATGAGGCGCGGACCGAAACACAGACTGTGCCAGCATGGAGCGTCATTTACAACACCCTGGAAAATACAGCAGACTGCACTGCAACAGCTTCAGCACGTCAATGAACATGTAGATACATGTATCACAAACAGGCCTGTACATGATACACAGCCAGATGTGCATACCGATTCGGTCATGTTTGACACCAGTCTGTGAATGTGTGTATGTAGTGCAGGGTGAGGTTCGCTGCGCGAAGGTAAGGTAGGGTGGGAGAAGGTGAGGTAGTGTGCAATGTAGTGTATGTAAAGGCATTGCTTATCACTTATCTATTGGCTCCCCTCTCGCTTACTCGCTCGCTCACTCACTCACCCAACCGCCTGCTGAGCCATTCATCCATCCACTCATACATGCACTCTGACTCAACCGTTCATGCATTGCATCATCCAGTCGTTGATGTATTCACTCATGAATACAATCACTCACTCGCTCATTCATTCCTTCATTCGTTCGTTGATTCAGTCATTCCTTCAACCTTCCTCCATTCACTCATTCACTCACCTACTCGCTCATTCATTCATGCTTTCGTCCGTTTGTTAATCCATTCATTCGTTACTTTCGCTGTCTTGGCGCCCAGACGGAAAAACTCCCTAGTCGTTGCACTTGGTAGTTCACCAACTAGCACAAACAAGTATATAGGTTCTTTTATGATACGCTGAACAGTAGGATGCTCATATGACCGGACCCGAAAACGGGATCCATGGCTTCAAGAAGCCCGCAAGCAGAGACCTTGTCCCCTAAACCCGAGATAAAATTAGCCCCCTAAACCCTAAACCCTAAACCCTAAACCCCCTCCCCCACAACTCAGCAAGCGTAAACTTCCCGAAAAGCCAAGACCCCGGACCCCCTAAACCCATCAAAACCCTTAAAGCCCTAAACCTCCCTAAACCCTGAATCCTAAACCCTAAACCCTAAACCCTAAACCCTAAACCTTGAATCCTAAACCCTATAAACTTTGGCCCGAAACCCTACTCAATGCTTGGAGCTCTTATGGCCTGCCGACCCTAGACCCTAAACCCCAAAGTCGCGAGCCACAAACCCAAACCCAAAGGGTCCGGTTTAGGGTTTAGGGTTTAGGGTTTAGGGTTTAGGTCCATGTACTGATATAGCATATACATGGGCCCTAAAGGACCTACCTATATAGGGAGTACATTAAGGCCAATGTATATACTATTTGGGTACATGGACCCTTAGGGAAATCCCAAAACCCCCAAAACGGCGACCTCAGCAGTTCTCCTCATCGTGGTTTGTTTTGTGGGTCCCTAAACCCTAAACCCTAAACCCTAAACCCAAAAGAGTGCGGCACCCTTATAGTAGGATCCCCAAGGGCCCTTTAACGGAGCCCTTATGGCCCTTAATAGTGGGTACTTAGGGTATATTAGAGGGTGGTTGGGGGGTCTAGGTAGTAGGATCCCGTAAAGTTAAAGGGACCTTGACTTCGAGATCTACGCATATACATTCCTTACTTCGGCGACGGCGATGTTGGTTTGTTGTTCGTCCTTGGTTCAGGCCGAGCAGGGCCTCGGAAGGCACGAACTCTTCGAGTTGAGCCCCTTTGCTTTTTTTTACTCGAGGTTTATAGGGTTTAGGGTTTAGGGTTGAGGGAGCTTCTTCAGGATTTTCGGGCGTGTTAGGGCTATTTAAGGCTGTTTAATATTTCGTTAATAAGGGTTGTTGGGTTTTTGTTGGGGGGTTTATATACCCAAAGGCTCCATGTACCTTTATAGTAGTTGCTCAAGCCTTAAAGGGGTCCCTATATAGGTACTTTAGGGCTTAAGTATCTAGGTACATGGAGCCTTTGGGATAGGGGTTAGGGAACTAGGGATCTCGGGTGGGATCCTCCAAAGAGGTCCATTTCAGACTTCCTTTTCAGGGTGCTGTCTAGGGCTTCTAGAAGGGTCCATCAGGGTTTTTTGGCCTTTTGGCGTTCTGGGTTTAGGGGTAGTTCAAGCCGTTTTAGATCTCAGGATTCAGAATAGTCGGCTTAGGAAGAACCCGAAACCCTAAACCATAAACGGCTTTAGGGCTTAGGGTTTCGGGTTTCGGGATCATGGAGCTCAGAAATCTGCAACTAGGGTTTCTGCTGGTTAACCCAAAGGCTCCATGTACCTTTATAGTAGATACGTAAGCCCTAAAGTACCTATATAGGGACCCCTTTAAGGCTTTTGTAACTACTATAAAGGTACATGGAGCCTTTGGGTAAGGGTGGAGGCTTCCCACCCCCCACGCGTAAAACCATATGGGCAGTTCTCTAAATTAGGGTCCCTTTTTAGGTCCTTATTACGGCACCTATTATTTAGGGTACCCCAAAAGGGGCCCTTAATTTAGAGAACTACCCATATGCTGATCCTATCGCAGTGTACTTGCTCTAGGACAGCCCCGAACCGAAGAGCCCTGGAGCTTCAGGTAAAGCCCCTTGAAATCCGAAAAATCCTTCTACCTGTAGTCTCCATTGTAGTTCGGGGCCCAGGAGTTCCCTTCAAGTTTCTGTAGGGATCTACAAGTATAATGTAGGAACCTGATTCAGAAACCCTGGCCTTATTTTGGGGATACTTTATAGAATCCTTAATATATCCTTGGTTAAACCAAAAAAAAGGAACTACAATGGAGACTATAGGTAGAACTTCTTAATGCAGGAACCTGATTCAGAAACCCTGGGCCTTTATTAGGGTTCTGAATGTGAGCCCTGATATACTGGGGTTTTAGGGCCAGGGTTTCTTAATCAGGTCCCTACATTTTCCTTGTAGATCCCAACAGAAACTTGAAGGGAACTCCTGGGCCCCGCTAGTACCCTTATAGGTGCCTTGAGGGAAACCCTAAACCCTAAACCCTAAACTTCATGACACCCAGGCAGCCCCTCAAAGTCCTTGGTCGGATTCAGCGTGATCGGAGAGTTGGAGGAGGGGCTCAGCCGAGAAACTCGGGGACTGTTCGCGATGTTGGATGCAGGTTTTGTAGGGTGGGGTCGTATACGGCCTGGGCTTCCGGTATTGTGAAGCAACCCTGGAGTTCTTCTATGGTCCTTGTAGGGTTAAGAGTTGTTTTTTGAATTTGGCTACTGTAGGTCTGAGGGTTTGGGTAAATGAGGGTGTCGGGTTCAGAAGGTTTTGGGTGTTGTATTCCGGAGCGGATTGGGCTGTGGTTTGGACTTGAAATCGAAGGTTATAAATGTTTAGAGTAGCGTTTGGGTGGTTTCTACACCGTATTTGCTTTGTACATGAAGAGTCCCTAAGGTGAGGCACACTATTGTACACTGTGTGTTGCAACGTTCCTGGTTCATTTGGTGTCAAAGAAGCACCTCAACAAAAGTTCATTCCTGAAGGACCCTAGGAATACCTGAAAACATGAGATGGAATAGATTGTCTGCGTTAGTTTGTGATACATAAACATTCCGAAGATTACCCTAAAACTGCTACTTGCAAATTCCGAACTCGACGCCCCTAGATTTTAAGTAGCTCTGTAACCGCAGCACGTGAACTTTATCGAAGCTTTGTGCTCTTGCTCAGTCTGGCGTGATGCAGCTGAAGCTGCAGATGAAGCTGCTTGGATGAAGCATGTCGGCCTTCGTTTGCCTCTGTAAGTAGAATGGGTTGGGGTACAGCATGCTGCAGTTGTAGTGGGGGCATTTAGGGGCTATAAGGAAATCACACACTTATAGCATTCAGGCTTTCGAGGACAGCTGATCCCTAAACCCTAAACTTAAACCCTAAGCCCTAAACCCTGATGAATTTGCTGCTTCTTCAGTGGTCCTTTGTCAAGCGCCTTCCTCGGCCTCACACTGGGGCAGTCGGTGGGAGCCGTTACAAGCACCGCGGGCGTGATGATCTTTTTACAACCTGCTTCTGATTGTTTTTACCATGATCACCAGATGAGTGTTGCGATGACTATGATCTATAGCCTCTTGCCAATAATTAGCATAGCTGCGATGATTCTTGGCAGTTTCGCCATCGCAACCATCATCAAGAATCCTCTGAGCTGCAAGCCACTAACACCCAACGCTCAGCAGGAAAAATCGGTTCTCATTGAGGACCTAGTCCTAAACCCTGCGTCATTCTCCCATTCTGGCAATGACCTCAGAGCTTTTCGTCATCTTATCTAATATAGGGGGTCTTAATAATTAGACGAGGCCATTATACTTTAACTATCATGAGGAATCCCCAAAGCCTTATTCTAATTATTAAAGGCCCTTATATTAGCTGCGATTGTGAGTCACTGTTCCTCTGTTCTTCTCCTCCTTGGCTGAGTAGGTAAACTTGGTTCATTTCTCCGGGGGGTGGGTGGCGGGGTTCAGAGATGCATCGAAACACTTCAAGCTTATGAGCCGGGAAAGTAAGTCTTTTCCTAACTCCGATTGGTTTGGTTTCTCGAGGTGGCTTTCGGAAGGCGGAAAGAGTCCAACTAATTATCATTAGTAGTCTTAGGATTTCTCCTAGAATAAACCCCCCCAGATCCCTCCTCGAAACATTGTAGTGTGCATATATATATATATATGTATATATATATATATAGAGAGAGAGAGAGAGACGGAGAGAGAGAGAGAGGGGGGTGATCGATCTAGAGATCTAGATCTATAGCTAGGTCGAGATCTATACCTATGGATCTGTCTATCTACATGCATAAACCCTAAACCCTAAACCCTTGGATTTGTCTATCTAAATGCATGAGGCCATTTGGACCTTTTGGGTTTCTTTGGAACCCAACAGGTTCGGCCCCATCCCGTCGCCAGAGAAGACGATCCCTCTGCCACTGGGCTGGAAAAAGGGTTTGAAAGGCTTGGGCTTAGAACCCCCAAATTCTGAGCAACCCTAAACCCTAGCATGTCATAAGGGGGTTTTAGAGGCTTGGATAGGAGTCTTGAGCCGGGTTTGGGTTTAGCATGTCACAAGGGCTTTTCGAAGCGTTAGTATAGGCTTGTTGGGCTTAGATTAAAGACCCTTACCCAAAGGCTCCATGTACCTTTATAGTAGATACTTAAGCCCTAAAGTACCTATATAGGGACCCCTTTAAGGCTTGAGTAACTACTATAAAGGTACATGGAGCCTTTGGGTTATCAACCTCTTACAGACGCAATGCTGGAGCCCTTCCTTGAAGGAGCCATGGTTTTTTTCAGTAGCATAGGCATAGGACTCTCGCAAAGCGCAAAGATCTCGACCACAGGCCCTAAACGCCCGAACTTGGCCCCAACCTCCAAAATCCCGAGCATCATACGGTTTTAAGGTGAGGTCCTAGGATTTAGGCTAGGTCTAGGGTTTAGGCTTTAGGGTTTGGGTTAGCGTTCCTGGTTTACCTGGTTTCACATCACTCACACGCAACCGCACAACAAAGAAACACCCGCTGGCAGGATACATCGCGGCATTCCGAAAGTTCCATGTCAGCCTATGCAAACAGTAATATGCAGTAATTCTTAGACCGGGGCCCTAGTATCTTCAGCGAAATGCAATGATTCTGTCTCTGTCATGGTTTACTTGGGCGGGCTGCCATGACAGAATCTGACCCTCTGAAACCGAGAATGGTAACTCCTTGTCTTAACCGACGAATACTTTAGTGCTACAGGTAGGTCCGGGTCGGCAGTATGGTTTCTTGCATTATGTGTTCGTACTGGTACAATGTTGATCGTTATTGCCATGTGCAAAATAGTAAATCTATGACATTATTGTCACAATTTCAATTTCGAAGATGATTATTATTGTTCCTACTACTAACATCGCTTCAATTTGGCCTGTTACTGCTATGGCTATTTATGATGAGGGTGATGATTGTTATTATGATTTGTGTTCGCAATCATTCTTCATCTTACTCGTATTTTGCTTATTGGTATTTTCCTCTTCTGATGTGGATTCTTGTTCTAATTTTCTTAAGATGGTTATGATACTTATGATTGTGCTTATTCCTAGACCCTCCATCGACGCTCTATTCGACCCTAAATGCCCATGATTTGGGACCATATACCTCTATTTGGGGGGGTACAAGGAGGGTCCTGGTTGCTATTCTGGGTTAAAACCTTGTAGAAGCCCTATATACCCCAAACTCCCCACCTGCAGTGCCTATAAACCCTATAGACCCTCAAACCAAAAAAACCGTAGACCCTATACACCCTATAAACCCTTACAGGAACCTTGGTAGGGTTGTTACCCTAAACCCTAAACCCTAAACCCTGAACCCCTAAACCCCTAAACCCCAAACCCTAAACCCTAAACCCCTAAACCCTAAACCCTAAACTTCTGGGTTAAACCTTGTGGGGGCCGGGTCGAGGCTCAACCTCGCCGACCACCTGCGGATTACCCTGGCCGCGATCCCGTTCATCTCCCAGGCGCAGGGGCTTTTAGGGTTTAGAGGGCTCTTAGGGTTTAGGGTTTAGGGTTTATGGTTTAGGGTTTGGGGTTTAGGGTTTGAGGTTTAGGGTTTTAGGGTTTGGGGTTTGGGGTTTAGGGCTCTTAGGGTTTGAGGTTTAGGGTTTAGGGTCTAGGGTCTATAGGAGGTATAGGGTTGGGGCTGGGGTGTTGGGGCTTGTGATTTTTCTGAATTTGCGTTTTACGATTGGTCTCCTGGACCCGAGGAGGTGGGGTCTAAGGGCTTTAGGAGGGACCCTTGCTAGGGAGCCTTGTAGGTTATTGGGATTAATATGGAGGTTACCTGGCTATATAAGGGGTATATAAGAACTAGACAATGGTTCTTTAAGGTAATGGGATTAAGGGTCCCTATCAGGGGTCCCTCTTAACGTCCTTAGATAGGGTTCTTTCTGTGTTTCTGCCTTCTGTTGTTGTTTCAGGAGGGAAAGGTTCAGGGATTAGGGCGTCAATGTTCAGCAAACCCACTCATAGCCAGAAGCCTTCTAAAATCCGGAAGGATCCAACAAAAATGAGCCGTTGAATCCCGCCATATTTTGCCTGAGCTTTAGTCTAGGACATAGTTACCGTTATAGGAGCCTTATAGAAGGTTTATATACCTTATGGAAGCCTTATAGAAGCCCTATATACCCTAAACTCCCCACCTGTGGTTTCCTTAAGCCCGAAACCCTAAACCCTAAACCCTAAACCCAAACTCAATTAGGTAGGAGCCTCTAAGAAAAGCAAAGGCCTCCTCGCGCACCAGGAAGACCATGGGACCCTGAAGTTCTGAAGCCGACGAAGCCCCGAATCCCGAGTCTTTTGGTTTAGGGCTTTAGGGCTTTAGGGTTTAGGGTTTAGGGTTTAGGGTTTAGGGTTTAGGGTTTAGGTGGTTTAGGGCTTCGGGTTTAGAGGTTTCATATGGGTGGTTGTCAAAATTATGGTCCCTTTTTGGGTCCTTATTATAATACGGCACCTATTATTTAGGGTACCCCAAAAGGGACCATAATTTTGACAACTATCCATATGGGAGTTAGGGTTTAGGGTTTAGGGTTTAGGGTGGTTCTCTAACTTAGGGTCCCTTTTTAACAGTCCTTTCTATAAGGGATGCCGTACGTACTCTTTCGGGGACTTAAGAAGTCCTTTCTATAAGGGATGCCGTGCGTACTCACTCTTTCGGGGACTTAAGAAGGGGCCCTAATTCAGAGAACTACCCATATAGAGGCCGAAATGATTACCAAAACTATTGTGGAGGTTCCTTATTATAAGGATAGTATAATCTACTCCGAAGCCTATTCTGATTATCAAAGCCCCAATATCAGGGGTGTAGGGTTTACACAGGTCATAAACCCCAAAACCCCAAACCCCGAAGTCCTGCCAGAAGGCCCCAGACCAAAATGTTCAAGGCCATTTGTAGACCCCGTATACATCCGTATACACTTGAAGGCTCAGGAGATGTTTTATGTTTAAGGACATTATCCGGCCCGCAATCTGATCGTTTTTGGTTATATCCTTGTATTTACCAATAGTTCCATGACCCTCGGCAGAACCTACTAGAAGTTACCGATGAACCCTTGCAATCGGTTCTTAAGTTTTAAGGCCCCAGTACGCCCCTACATTCGACGTTCCCTGATACCAAACCCTTCTAAGGCCTCATACAGAACAGATAGGCACCCCGTGGAACCCATCAAACATGTCCAAGTACAAAACCCCGTCGAGGCCAGTAAGCAGAAAGCCGTCGACGCCTTTTCAACGACAGATCTGGAGCCCTACATTCCGCCAACTCACGTGCTAGGCCTTGTTTTTGTGTTGGGGGTGCTTATGGGGTTTCAAAGCCAACTTATACAGAGCGCTGTCTCGCCCCCATATGCAGCCCCCTTTCAAAACCCTCTGTACAGCCCCAACTAACATTGAATTACCTGAAGCCCCCAAGAACCAACCACTCTACAGAACCAAGACCCCCAACCAAGCCCGAAAAGCCTGCAGCCTAGAAACCGTTTACACCGTATTCTGATAGGAAACCGGACCCGTCAAAAGCTCAGAAATCAACACGCAACACCTTTAACCCGCGGCCCACCACACCTCAACAGCGCAACAATTCAAAACCGTCAAGCCCGACCGCTGCCAGACCCAATCGCCCTCTTATACAACCCTAAACCCTAAACCCTTGTACAAAGGCCCCTCCCGAAGCTACGCCTCTTAATGTTTTCTCTGTGCGGGCCCAAACGCCCAGCATCCCCTGAACCTCCTCTATACACCGATATACACCGAAAGTGGGGGTTTAGGGATTTGTAGGGGTTTAGGGGTTTATGGGTTTGGGGGTTTAGGGTTTATGGGGTTTAGGGGTTTTGTGGTGTAGGGTTTGGGGGTTTATGGGGCTTGCGGGTTTAGGGTTAAGGACCATAAAACCCAATCCCTAGAGAGCCCTGACACGCCGACAACCATAGAGCCCATCCCTGTCAGCCCCGAGACCCGAAATATCTCGACCTAAGGAGCAGACCCTTACCCTAACCCTCCAGGTACCTACTATAAAGGGCTCCTGGGGGCTCTGATACCCTCTATAGTAGGTACCTGGAGGGTTACGGTTACATTACTGTTAAGAATCCGCTTGCAGATTTTAGGGATGCGTGCTTGGGGTCTAGTGTTTAGGGATGTCACGTCCCTAGACCCTGAAACTACCCTCTATTCCACCCTAAATGCCCATGATTTGGGACCAGATACCTCTATTTGAGGGTACAAGGAGGGTCCT
>CAJNDV010035758.1:4820-16429 GCA_905221635.1 Symbiodinium sp. CCMP2456
GGTTTAGGATTTACGGTTTAGGCTTTAGGGTTTAGGGTTTGGGGTTTAGGGTTTACGGTTTAGGATTTAGGGTTTAGGGTTTAGGGTTTTTAAGGGTTTAGGGTTTTTCAGGGTTTAGGCTTTAGGGTTTAGGGTTTAGGCTTTAGGGTTTCGGGTTTAGGGTTCAGGGTTTGGGGTTTAGGGCGGCTGTTGATGATATAAATCCTGCATTACCTTTAAGGACCCTAAACTACGGGTTTAATCCTTCTTATGGGTGTATGCAGGATCTCTAGCATCAAGCGCATTATGGGTGTCTTTAAGGGCTTGCAAAAGTTTATTATGGGGTGCCCCCGATAGTATTATGAGCATGCTGGCCTAGAGCACATGCCCAGCACACAGAGCCCTGTGGTTGTGGCCTTGTTGCTTTGTGCTGTGGTGCATCGTTTGGCTTTGAGCTGAGGCCGAGTCATCCATTGTCTGCAACCTCTGCCGCCCCCACCCAAGGCCCACACAGAAGACATCGCCGCAACTCTCACGACATCCCATCCCCATCTGACCCAACCCCAAAAACAAGTCTAAAAAACATAAACCCTAAACCCTAAACCCTAAATCCTAAACCGCGGTACTCCTCAAGTCTCGAAGCTCAAGAACCTCGGAAGCCGAACGGTGAGCACAGAAAACTCCCAGATCAACCCAAAGTCGCGTCCTCTCTCGTCGCCTAAACCCTAAACCCTAAACCCTAAACCCTAAACCCTAAACCCTAAACCCTGTGTTGAACCCCAATCCCCCCGAAGTTGGGGCTGTGACCGTTTCGGCTTCTTCAGGTCACCCCTCTCTAATCTAGGGTTTAGGGTTTAGGGTTTAGGGTTTAGGGTTTAGGGTAGGGGCCTAGAAAATTACCAATACGGGGTTTAGGGTTTAGGGTTTGGGGTTTAGGGTTTAGGGTTTGGGGTTTAGGGTTTAGGGTTCCTTATAATCATCATACGGCGAACATTGGAAAGCTGGAACATGAACTTAGGACGATTGTTCCCTATACTTTACCTTAAGGGCATAAGGATAGTGATGTTCCAACTTCCTGGCTTCTACTGTAACATAATGGGCCTCAAAACCCTACTCAAATTATTAAGGCCCCTACATTACATGTTCAACGGGCACATCTATCTGTGCACGCAGTCTGTCCTGGAAGCCGTCAAAACTGCTCAGCTCGTCTATCCTTGAAGCCCATGAAAGACTAACCCCTAAACACCTGAACCCTGCGGCACTTTCTGTCGTCGTCGGCTATGAAAGCTTTGGTAAGTGCTGTTCCAGATGCAAAGATCCTGGTTTCCAGGGCTCCAAATGCCAACTAATCAGAAGTTCCCCCAAGTACAAACCTAAGTTACAACTGTGCTGAAACCAGACACCTGATTACTGAGTCCCTTGGAACGTTTATGGCATGAGAATCATTCTACGAATGCTTCAGAATCAAGTTATGCAATACCCTTAAACCCTACACCTTAAGCCCTAAACCCTAAACCGTAACCCGGACCAGTGGCCACCTTCGTTGAACTGCTTCTTCTTCATTCTACGATTGCCGCCAGACAGCCTAAAACAAGGGCTCCTATGTAGTTCCTTTTTGGATAGTATACTATAATTCCTTTCCCAAAACCCATAGCAGACCCAAAAAGGAACTACATCGGAGCCCCTGGATAGACGGGACCCGGAACCTCCAACCCTTCAGCTGAAATCCTCTAATTCCGTTGACCTTAAGGGTCCAAGTGCCCAAATAGTAGGGTTTTAAGGTCCAAGAACCCTTCAGGGTATGGATTTTGGGACCTAAAACCTTACTATTTGGGTCCTCGGACCCTCCGGGTGAGGGTTTCTTCGGCTCACGCCCCGAACCCCACGGCCTTCGAGCCGTGAAGTTGCACAAATTCCCGCAGAAAGAGCTGTTCACGTATCCTTATACCCCAAAACCCTATACCCAGAGGCCCCATAGTAGTTCCTTTTTGGGAGTACCTTAAAGGATTCTATATCTGAACCCCAAAAAGGAACTACTCTAGGGCCTATGGGTAAACCCGAAAACCTTACATAGTAGCCTTATAGCGTGGCCGGTTTTCTGAGGAACATGGAAGCAAAGCGGGCTGACAAGGACGGATCGTGCAGAGACGGTCGGGGTGTGAGGGTTAGGGATCAGGGGATTTACAGCTCGGAGTTTAGGGACGAGGGGTTTGAGGGGTTTGTTCATCTATCTTCTCTCTATCGATCTACCTATCTCTATCTATCCAACTATTTATCTTTTTCATTCCCGATCCACCTATCTACTGGCCACCTATCCACCTAACCTACCTACCTACCTACCTACCTACCTACCTGCCTGCCTAGCTGGCTGGCTAGCCAACCACTAGCTTGCTAGCTGGCCAGCTCACGATTCTTGTGTATAGACAACACAAGTTCATGGTGGAGCATAAGCCTCAACCCCAATCCCAAAATGCCCGAAACCCTAAGCCCCAACCCCAAAAGCCAAAAAACCCAAATACCCGAAACCCTAAGCCCTGAAGCCTGCCTTGCCGTTCCTCACAAAGGCCCACTTGTAAAGCAGGGGTTTAGGGTTTCGGAAGAGCCGACTTTTGGGGCTTTCGGGAGGTGACGAACCTAGCTGTGGAGGTTCTTTGGGGAAGCTCGTTTCAATGCCGAAGCAAATTGCGACTCCACCGATGTTGTGCCAAGAAGGACCTTATGGAGACCCCTTTGAGTCCTGACTTGTTTGGTTTTTGCCCAGCCGAACGAGACACATGTCAATAAGCGCTAGATAGAAGGATGCTAGGATTTTATCAGCCCTGCTGTATTCAGGGTGGGGGGAGGCAGGCTAGACGGCTAGACTGATACTATAGAATCTAATTCGGGTTCCAGGGGATGTCGTCAAACGGGATGGTGACTCATAGGCCCTAAACCCTAAGACGTCGTGAAATGGGGTATTGCCGGTGTCAGAAAGTAATCAGATAACTGGGGTTGTTTATCTTTAGCCCGTGCCTGGGGCTTGGGGGTCTGTAGCCGGTGGAAGTGAGCTCTGAAGTACTGAAGCTCCTAAAACAGAAATGCAGAAGCAAACTCGAAACCTAAAACCTTAAAGCCCTTTAAGCCCTATACGCCCGAGTCCTGCCCCCTCCTTGTCGAGAGGATCTGAAGATCTACGACTCTGCAACCCGGTTGCCCGCACCCCAGGAAGAGCACCGAGTTCACAACCTACCCCAAACTACTCTCCAAGACGAAACCCCGACCCCAAACCGCCAAAACCTTCACCCGAAGCAGGCCTAGAACCCTAAACCGCAAAGCCCAGACCCTATGGGCCACCTGCCACATATGTGGGTTCTGACCGGGCAGTCATGGAAAGAAACCCTAAACCCTAAACCCTAAACCCTAAACCCTAAACCCTAAACCCTAAAAGGTGCTAGCAAAAAGTGACGGCCTTAGATCCTCTTCCCTAGACCCGGGCCGCTCAACCCACGGTGACCAGTAGGTTCAAACTGGGTCGAGCGCTCCGAAAACTCGATCTGAGTGTAAAGATTCACGCTTTTTTGGGAGTTTGTGGTTTTTTTGGGCTGTAGCATTGCGGATTTGGCTTCAAGAGGTTCACTCCAACGGCTTTACCGTACAGGGTTTCGTGTTCAAGGCTCAGGGAATTGGCGAAGATGACACACCCCGCCTCCTCGAGGCCATGGAACCCTGTGTGGGAGTTTCCCGAAAATAAGGGATACCTAATTTTGGGGTCCTTATAATAAGGATCCCACTCTTTAGGGTGCCATATTAGGGTCCCGTATTTTCGGAAACCCCCGTGTCAGCTGTCGAAGCGGCATGCTCTCAAGCGCTCCGAAAAGGACCCCATAGGGCGCCATCTCCTCATCCCTAAACCCTAAACCCTAAACCCTATAAACCCTAAACCCCAAAAGGGATGCCGTGGTGGCCAAGAGTGGCTTCGTCAACTTCAAAGTCACCGCCCCCAAGCTTCTTGGCCGCAGAATGATTCGGTTCGTAATGCTTTAATAATTAGAATTTGGCTCTGGGCCCTTTTATAATGTATTTACAATAAAGAACGCAAACATCAATATTGGCAACTAGATATAGGCCCCTACATTGAAGGATCTTATCCGATTTTGTTCAGGTAGGCTTTTGCGAGGAGCTAATGTTTGGCAGATGAGGGGACTTAGCAAGTAGGTTGCATAGAGGTGCCCTTTTAAATATGCATCCATCCACCTAGGGCATATTAATCAGCCTGTTCTTCACGATTCAACTTACTCTTTACTGCCCCCCCAATGCTTCCCTAACGAGGGCTACCTCAGCTTCCCATTTCTCGGGGTTGTTGCGGAGAGAGCCTTTATCGCTGGCAGACGGCCGTGGACATCCTGGCCCTGAACCCTAGGTGTTGGAAGCTTTTGGTGCTTTGTTTAGGCGGTTTAGGGGTTGGAGAAGCTTTTACCACGAAATCATCAAACCTTGCATGAGATGCAAGACCTCAGTGGAGGTCCTGCTGGTCCAGGTCTTCATAATCATACTGCATCCCTTTTCCTATAGCCTTGCAGTCTCCGCTCCCAAGAAAAGGAAGGGAGTACCCTAAAATCCCGTTGACCCAACGGGTGCGCCAGGAGTGATGTAGCTGAAGTGCGAACCAGTAATGAACGGCCAACATCTCAGCCATTGAGTTGTTAAAGATGGCATAAGCTTAGCCCGACCTAAACCCTAAACCCTAAGCCCTAAACCCTGAACCCTAAACCCTAAACCCTAAACCCAACTCAAACAAAGATGCCGTAGGCCGACCTTCTTTCTGCAGGCTCTCTTCCTCATAGACCTTGAACTTAAAGCCTAAACCCTAAACCCTAAACCCTAAACCCTAAACCCTAAACCCAAGTCCTAACCTTATGACCCTCTAAACCCTACCGCCGACACACCATCAAGCCGTTTTGTCGAGCAGGGGGCTTAGAGCGACTGCAGAGCTTCGGGTGATTTGGGCGCGTGCGGTGTCGGGCCTAAGGTCTACCTATAGTCTCCATTGTAGTTCCGTTTTGGGGATACCTTATAGAATCCTTAATATATAATTGGTTAAACCAAAAAACGGAACTACAATGGAGACTATAGGTAGGGCCTAGGGTTTAGGTGTTTAGGGGTTTAGGGGTTTAGGAACTTCGGGTTTATGGGTTGGGTGTAGGGTTTAGGTGTTTAGGGGTTTTGGTATTTGGGGGCTTTGGGTTGATGGTTTGGGTGTTTGTGGTTGCGGTTCCGGGTTTGCGGCTTGGATGTCCAGGGTTGAGGGCTTGCTGTTTGGGGTGAGGGTAGGGTTCAGGGTTTCGGGTTTAGGGGTTTAGGGTTTAGGGTAGGTTTGGATCCTCTGTCTCAGGCTTCCCTCGATCCAGGACAAGTATGCGCGTCCTCCCGGCCAGCTTCCGTAAGGTTTCCGAAGGGGTTTTCGCAACTATACGTGGTGGCCTGAGTACATAGAAGCAGAAACGGCCATAGTTGAGCAACATGTCTCAAACCCTTCTAAACCGCAAGCCTGCAACAGCACGCTGACATGGGTAACTCACTTGGACAAGGCACTGATAACCTGATTTGGGGGGTTTCCGAAAATAGGGGACCCTAAGATAGTACTCTAAATAGTAGGATCCTTAAAATATATTTTAAGCCCCCAAAATAAGGTACCCCGCAGCCACAATGCTCTGGATCGAACTACTGGTGCCAGGAAATGACCCTTAAGACTCCTTTCGGGCACATGGGTAGCTATCTCAATTAGGGCCCCTTTAAGTCCCCAATAAAATACGGGTTTAGGGTTTAGGGTTTAGGGTTTAGGGAAAAAGGACCCGAACAGGTCCCCTAGTTTATACAACTACCCACATCAAGGTTGTTTCTGCAACCACATGCGCAGAAGGTGATATAGGCACTAGCAGTAAACTTCGACTGGTTCTGGCATGTAGCCGTTGGCACATCTACCGTCAAGTTTTAACTTCCAACCTTTGCAACACTATGTGCTTCTCCAGCCTTATGTCCTACAACCTCAAACCCAGACAGAAACATCCCAAAACCCTACGTAAGCCCCACACCCAGAAAGAGACCCTAAACCCTAAACCCTAAACCCTAAACCCTAAACCGTCTCTGCCAGGCCGGACCAGCACATCGACTTTGGCCTCCTCCTTGGCTTCCCCGGCAGCGGACGCCTCACCGACCAGCACCTGAGCTGACCTGAGTTTAGGGTTTAGGGTTTAGGGTTTAGGGTTTCGGGTTTAGGGTGTGCAGATGCTTGGGTTGAAGCTTACCGATAATAACATAGTCGCAATAGTATCATTGAATAATCATAATAATAATCATCATCATGCAGTCGCAATAATGTTAGAAATGTTTTTTGTTTCTATGGAGTTGAAGGGTTGAAGGGTGAGCTCTGATCCGTCATCGCATGCCCTCGGTAGCAGGCTCGGCCAAAATTGGGTCTCAGAGGCTTCAGGCGGGGGACGGAAAGGTCCGGGATGTAACCGATTATCCGGAAGATGGAAGCCTAAACCCTAAAACCAAAAACCTAAACCCTAAAACCTAAACCCTAAACCCCAAAACGCTAAACCCTAAACCGATTCTCTGGAAGATGGATTTCCAGGCTCTCTTCAGTTCGGCTCGACCATGGGCAGTTCCTTCTCCGACTTCCGCGGCTCTGGCGAACTTTGTGGTTTCCGAGCGTTGTCCCAAAAGAGTCCTAAGGGTTTAGGGTTTAGGGTACGAATATAGTTGAAGCTAGGGTTTCCATAGAATTATTTACTACTATTATGTTATTATGCTTAGGTTAAGTATCCTCCATATAGGTACTTAGGACCCTTTTTGTGCGTACCCTAAACCTTAAACCCTCTCAAAAAGGTACTTAGGACCCTTTTTTCGTGTGTGGGCTAGGCATAGGCCCCATAGTAGATCCTTTTTTGGGGGTTCATATTTAGAGTCCTATTAGGTAATCCCAAAAAGGAACTACTATGGGGCCTATGGGTAGCCAGGAATCAGGCACAGACACTCGGGGCTCCTGGTTCGAGCTTGGGGTTTCGAGTTTCGGCTCAGGGCTTAAAAGGCTCAAGGTTCAGAGGTTCAGGGGTTAGGGTTTTTCAGGTTTTGGGGTTAAGGGTTTAGGGTTTTAGAGTTTTGGGTTGTAGGGTGAAGCGTTTTGGGTGCTAGGGTTAAGGGTTTAGGGTTTAGGACGAAGCGGCACCCTAAACGCCAAACCCGAAACCTGAAGCCCCAAAATCTCGGAAGCCCCCAAAAGTCCGAAAGCCTTAAAAAGCCGAAAGCCTTCAACGTTCATCCCGGTCGCTGCCTTGAGGTAAGAATCCGAAGTTCAGCCGAAATCTCAAAAGTGGCATGGACGATGCGGGGAATCGCCTGAGCCATGGTCGCAAGCGAGTTTGGCACGGAGGGCAACTAAGGCAAGGCCGCCAGGTGCTCTTGCTCTGTCTCTCTCTCTCTCTCTCTCTCTCTCTCTTTTTCGACACTGAAGCCCTACACCGGTTAAGGGTTTAGGGTTTAGGGTTTAGGGTTTTGGGTTTTTAGGGTTTCAGGGTTTTAGGGTTTTGGGTTTTGGCTTTGGGGTTCTAGGGTTTAGGATTTTGGGTTTAGGGTTTAGGGTTTAGGAGTTTTCGGTTTCGGGTTTTGGGTTTTTGGTTTTGGGCTTTAGGGTCTTAGGGAGCCCTGCAAAAGCCGAGGAAGCGGGCGGACCAGTATTTCCAGCTGCTCATGAGGACGCGGGCTTCAGGTATGGGGCTACTTCCGCCAGGGCATTGCTCCCTGCTCTAAGTTTCTTTGACCTCTATAATATGTATTAAACTATATACATAATATATACATATATATATATATATATATATTTATTTATTTATTTATTTATTTATTTATTTATTATTTATGTACTTATGTATAGTTATATATATATATATGGATACCCCTGGCAAGGAGTATTCGCCACCTGAATGTTGAAGTGGCACCACTTATGATTGCAATGAATCTGTCAGAAAGCTTCGCGGAGATATGTCCACACATGGCACCTATGGCTATGATGGCCGGTCACGGTATTGATCATAAAAGTCGAGAAGCATACTTTCGCGGCCGTAATGATTGGTAACCTTATCCCTTGATAGTGCCTGCGTGAACTCTTCCGTCTAAGGTTGAAGCCTGGGCCCCTAACATGGGCCCTTTGGGGATTCTAGGGTCCCTGAAGGGTATATATAGGGTATGTAGTAGGTATATGAGGGTCCCAGGGGTAAGGGCCCATACTAGGGGCCCATGGGTTCTACCTTAGATTCCGCCTCCCCCAAACACGGTGTTCTACATATTCGGGCCCCTAATATAGAAGCCTAAATAATTACCTACATCATTCCACAGGGCTCCTTATTATAATTTTAGTGTACTAGGCCCCAAAACCAAAACCCTATTCTAACTATTAAGGCCCCTACAGTAATTATATTACAAGGCCCTAACCCGAAACCCCTAAACCCTAAACCGTAAACCGTCCCTCGACCAGTTCCTTCCCCAGGGCAAAGCAGAAGAAGGACGATTCTGACAGGAAGGCAGCTGAGGTGCGGGGGTCCTCGTAGCTAGAACATTTCCAGGTGGGTAGTTACCGTTATAGGAGCCTTATAGAAGGTCTATATATCTTATGGAAGCCTTATAGAAGCCTTATATACTCTAAACTCCCCACCTGTCGTTTCCTTTGATCGTAGCTTAGTCTTTCGTCATAGGGTCTCCAGGTTGCTGCATGGTTTTTTTAGGGTCCAGGGTTTAGGGTTTAGGGTTTAGGGTTTAGGCTGCTGTCAAACGGAGGCGCTTGGAACTTCCAACCGTTTTTGCATCCAGGCATGCGTCCATCAACCCAGTAAACATCCTCTGTATGGCATCGAAGCCTAAACCCTAAACCCTAAACCCTGAAGCCTAAACCCCAAACCCAAGACTATTCCCACTTAAAACTCGATGCCCATGTGGGCCTCAAGTGCGACAGCCAGTGAATCTCTAAATCTCTCTTTTCTTAAGGGAGCTTCGGGGTCTAGAAGGGCCACCCTAAACCCTAAACCCTAAACCCTAAACCCTAAACCCTAAACCCTAAACCCTAACTAGAAGGGTTCTCAGGGCTTCTGGGGTGGATTCGGGGATTTAGGATCTTCGGGCTTTGGGCCCTAGGCATACTTTTGTTACATCGAGGCATTCGGATGGAGTATTCCGGGACTATATAATCAGGCCTGCACGATTAGATTGGAGCTTTTCCCTATATATATATATATATATATTGTAGAGGTCAAGGCCGATAGGGTTCGATACTGCTGATGATGTAAATCCTGCATTACCAGAAGGACCCTCAACTATGGGAAGTATGGTATATCCCTTATTATTACGGGTAAAGCAGGATTTATGTCATCAACCGTATGTGTCGAAGGTTTCAAGCCGGTGAGGTCTCACCATGCAGCTTGCTCGAAGGCTTTGGACAGAGGGTGTCGATATCGATGAACGTAGACATACATGTGTGTTTGCATATGTGTCATCATCATTATATATATATATATATACATATGTATTTATATGTGTGTATGTGTATATATATATATGTGCAAATAGACAGAGAGCGTACCACGATGGTATCATAAGGTGCATGTGCAGTTAGAGGTATATACTGGTAGGAGCCATAGCGCAGCCAAGCACCTGCTACCGTACTTATAACTTCTGATCCGATGCACCTTTAAGTTCCCCTTTACGGAAAGCCCTACACCTCACACCTCGAAGTGGTCAATGCAAAATCCAAGCCCGCAAAACTCCACATCGACACAAGATCACCGCACAACGCAACAAAGACCGTCGACGGTGACAGTGTTTCCTTGGAGCTTTAGCTGCAGGCTTTTGATTGGGCCGTTTGGTTGCAGGCGGAAGAGTGGCGTCGTTGCGAGGGTGCGGCGCGCGTGGCTTTCGAGAAAGCCATTGGCGTCGTAAAGGCGCCCTTGGTTTGGACAGGGCAGTAGGGTTTGCAGGTTGTGCTGGACCCCTAAACCCCTAAACCCTAAACCCCTAAACCCGCAACCCCCCCCCAACCCCCTAAACCCTAAACCCTAAACCTAACAGAGGGTAGATGGAGGGTCTAGGAATGAAGCTTTCGAACAGAGACTGGACCCTAAACCCTAAGCCCCTAAACCCTAAACCCTAAGCCCTAAACCCTACCCAAGCGCAGCAAGCTGTCTCCACCAAGCAGATCCTGTGCTCACCCCCACAGAAGTGCACTGCATTCCACATGCTCAGCCCCGGCGCTGTGCTTCATGGTGTATTATATGGGTAGTTTAGGGTTTAGGGTACTATATTTGGGACCTGAAAAGGAACCCTAAATTTAGAGAACTACCCATATTGGGGTTTCCGAAAACACGGGACTCTACTGAAGGTACCCTACCTAGTAGGATCTTTTTTGTAAGGAGCCCGAAATAAGGTACCCCTTCTTTTCGGAAACTCGCATACTCTGCTTCCTACACTCCTACACTTAGCCTTTACAGGCATTCCTCAGTCCCCGAAGCCGAGCGTCCACATGAATGAAGCTCCCAAAACGAACCATCTGGGTAGCTCTCTACATTAGGGTCCCTATTAGGTCACCAAAATAGTACGGCACGCTTATAAAAGGGGCCTAAGAGGGAGAACTAACCCGTGTGCCACGAGAGCTGTGGCAGGAGCGTGACAACAACTCGGAGCCTTCGCGGCAATTAAGAACAGCATCTTTCTACTGCTGCATTTATGTCAGTTGTGCTTGAGGTAAGGGCCCTTATAAACCCTAGGCCTAAACCCTAAACCCCTTGGTTGTGATCTTTATCTCGCTCCATGCTTGCATCCTGTCAAGCTTTACTCTCCGGTAGCTCATCCACCCTGTTGCATTGTCTTGGCTCTTCTCCTCTTGAGCCGTGACAGTGTCCATGATTTCGTTCCTGGTTACTACAACAGACTTCCTGTCACTGCGCTACCTACCCAGTATTCGTGATGAGGTTCCCAGGTTAGTTGCTTACCGCAAGAAGTTCGGCTGCCCAACTGATGCTTCGTATGGTGCTGCCCTAAACCCTAAACCCTGAAATGAGAAGAGAGAAGGGAGCCGTCATCTTCAACCAAGGCGCCCAAGGCAATCCCAAACGGAATCGCAGCAAAGTTCTCCTGGGCAGTCCCAGAGTGTTTAGGGTTTGGCAGTCGTAAAGTGTCAGTGCTGACCTCCCAACCTGTTCCGGCGCCACCTGTGGGTGCAGTCATATGGGGGCCTGAAGAACTACCAATACTTTTTTTTGTTTGGGGGGGGGGGGGTGGGGGGTTGCTTAAAATATAAATATAGTGTCCACGACCAAAGTTCGCGAGCAATGCTCCCCCCCTAAAGCTCAAAGCCACAATCTCTAAAGCAACAAATGGTGCCTAGATGTCGAGCACGGGGTCTGTCCAGGCGGGTCCACATCCTTGCAGTTGCATTTGCCCCGATCTGAAAACCCGAAACCCTGAACTCTACTAGATAGATCCTAGAGCCTAAACCTAACCTCCCCCGAAATAAAAGGCTGCTAACCGCTCAACCTGAAGCCTAAACTCTATAAAACCCTGAATCCCTACAGCCTAAGGCCCTAAACCCTGAAGCCTAAACC
>CAJNDV010035759.1:2833-24891 GCA_905221635.1 Symbiodinium sp. CCMP2456
CTCTCTCTCTCTCTCTGTCTCTCGCACTCTCTCTGTCTCTCGCACTCTCTCCTCTTTCGTCGCTGCTTGCTGAGCCAGGTGTTGGTCTACCTGCTGCGTCTACTCCGCCCCCGATTTCTGCGTCGTGCCCTAGTCCTTGCCCAAGAAAGCCTTGACGGACCCTGCCCTCAGCACGACATTTCGAACTGAGGATTGGAAAGCCTCAGTTCGAGATTTCGTGTGTATGGCTAAGCTGGATGAGGAGCGGTGGCTGTGCAAAAGCGACCTGTCAAAGTGTTGAGGTTGGATCTCATCCTGAACGACCGCGTCTTAACAGAACTCACCACTGCGATGGGAATCGCTGACGAGTTCTGGGTAGTTGCGAGCAGCCCAGCTTTGGAAGCTTGGCGTTCTTACTACAGCCCTGCCTGAAAACGACGACGAGCCGTAGGTGGTTCAAGTTCTCGAGTCGGGCGGCCTTCCCGGACAGCGCTGGGTCGCCGGGAGCCTGGACGCCGAGACGGGCAAATTGTCAGTCCTCCGTCGCAGAGAAGTCCGCAGGCACAAACCCTTCGATGGCTCGTCAGGGCAGCCGAGCAGGCCGTGTGGAACCGAAGCAACAACCTCCGGAACTCCCTTGCCCAGTTGCGAGTGTTGGACAGGAAGCTCCTCAAGCAGAGGAAGGTGGAGAACAGGCAGCGGCTGCAGGTGTGGTCGATGTGTGCATGTGTGATTGTGACAGGTGGGTGACCTGCGGCTGGTCCGCAGCGCTTGCTCCCCGAAGGTCCTCGTGCCACTGGCAAAGTACTCAGCACTGGGACAAGTAGGATGCTTACAGGGCTGTTTACAGTTCAGGGACTAGTTTCGAAGCCGCACCCTAGTAAGGCTTTAGCCTCAAAGCCGAAGGCATGGAAGTTCTTCGGAGACCCCCTCTGCAAACAACTGTGGGCAGGGTTAGTGTTCGGGGTCCCAGCACGCATCTGACGCGGCAGCCAACGAGCTTCTTCCCAGCAACGCGAAAGAACATGCTCCAGGTCATGCACCTCTCACAGGGTGCACTCGCCAGTGCTTCCAGCACGGCGAAGCGAATGCTTGCCGCGCCAGGGCCCGAGGGCGTACCGAGCTTTGCCTGTGCTGCAACGCCACGCACTGCTTTGGTTCCCTGTTGCTCGATGGCCCAGGTTGGAACAGGTGCCTGACTCGCTGCTGTCATTGCCTGCCGGCTCAGTGCAAGCGCACGTTGTGTTGTGCATCCGTGGATGCTCCCCATGCTCCGCGAGCCGTTGTAGCTGGCTTCTTGTTTAAGTCGAAGGAGTCTCATGACATGTCACAATGCCTGCGGCAGTTGGCTCTCGGGCGGGCACGGTGGGGGGTGCGCGGCCTCCTGCAATGCCGCCCGCGCCTCAACCCACCACTCTGCCAAAGATAAATGATTTCTTGTTGTAGCCGGCCCAAGCTCGAGTCCGAGGCTGGGGACCTTGAAGAAGTTCTTCGCTGACAAGGGTTTTGGTTTTATTACACCTGATGAGCCACGACCTCGGCCTCAAACTCACAACAGTGCACGCCAGAGTCGAATGCGGTTTCCTTGAGAGTTTGCTGAGATAGCCAAACCGCGCCCGAAAGAACTGCGCTCGCAAGATTTTCATGTTTCTTCTTGCAGCTCTCGCTCTCTCTCTCTCTACTTCTGGCGGCCCAGGGTGTGAGCAGGCACTTCCAGGAGAGTCCATTTAGATGCTACCAGTGGCACTCGGGATCCGAACTCCAGGGATCTGATTGCCAACGTCCCGTGTAAAGCTACGAGGCCTCCTTCTCAAGCTTGTCGGCATCAGCTGGTAGCATCTTTGGAAACTGGGGAGGCATGGTGCTTGTTCCATCTTCTTCCCCTAGACAGGATGCGTTGAAGAAGCTACTTGTGCGTGTTTGTTGAGCCGTCGACACTCAACGGTATGACCTCTAGCCGCTGCATCGGGCTGGTTGTTCGGTGGAGACTGGCAAAACAGGGGACTCCTGTCCAGAAGCCTTACGTAACGGGAAGGATAAGCGTGAGTGGCGGTCATTAGCTTCCAGTCTCGTGTGTGTAGCCTTCAGCCTTAGTCGTCGCTGGGTTTAGGAGACTCTGTTTTTTTGTCTGTCTACCTCTCTACCTCTCTGCCTCTCTGCCTCTTTGTCTGCCTCTCAGTCTGTCTCTCTGTCTCTCTGCGTCTCTGTCTCTCGGTCTCTCCGTCTCTCTATCTGTCTACCTTCAAGTTCGGTGCTTTTCTACGGGATTACCTTGACTACCTGCTGCAGTTGCATTTTTGCTGTCGTCTCAGAGCCTCCTTTGCCACAGAACTCTGCTGCCTTAGGCCTGGTCAGGGAGACATCTTTGCGCCGGCGCGCAACCTGGCTCCTTTCCTGCAAGAGGGCACTGCAAGAGCCTTTGCGTCTTTGCTGCCGCCGTACCTTGAGGTAGGTTCCGACGAGTCCAAGTGCCGGGAGGGGCTCCGGGTGACTTTCGAGTCAGAGATCGAGGCTGGACCTCGCAAGGGCCGCCTTTTCCGCTGGGGTTCACTACTACCGACACCAGTGTTGCTTCCTTTAAATGCAACGAAAGTGAGCGGTAGGCTCGGACGAACAAGCCGAAGGCAACTACCTGGAGTGTCTTGGCTGGCCTAGACTGCACAGCTTTGCTTTGCTGTGGATCAAGAGCCCAGCGGCATTGTTCCTTTGCCAATGCTGATCAATGCTGCAAGGCATTTTGGAGGGTGTGATAGCAGCCGCGTTGCCTGCTGCACCAGGCGCGGTAGGGACTGGTTGTATGTGGTAGCAATTGCAAAGAGGCACGTTAAAAGAACGCTGGTGACATCACGACTGATGTTTAGGCATTCACAGCCTTCGACTCGAGGTAGATGTGTTTCCAAATGATTAGCCTTTTGCTGTCTTAGCTTGCTCTGACAGGGGGCCTGGCTGGCTTGGCAGGCGAGGCCGCCAGCAGGGGGGCGTTCATGACCCATCCGTGCACGATTGTCAGGTGGCTATGGTGCCATTCCAAACGGGTATGTGGACTTGCTCCTCGGCCGTGCTGGGTTCGGGAAATGGGTCCTTCCATGACCATGCCTATACGTCAGGCAGCGCTACTCTCCTTACGGTGTTGCTGGTCTGCAGGCGCTGAGTCTTGTGCAGATTCATTGCGCAAACACAAAGAGACGTCAAGAGATCTAGATGCAACTTCAATATCTGCTCTGCTCTTGAAGACCGCAGCGATGCCAGCAGGGTACGGTGCTGTTCAAGGACTGCCAGGCGATTCTTACACATTCCCGGCACTGTTGCGGTGTCCGAGGAGCAATGCCCGGCATGGCCATGGGCGGCGTGGCGCTGTCAGGAGGGATGCCAGGTGCCCTGCAGGGGGCATTGCCAGCAGGCCGACGAATTCTCGAAAGCATGTGGAAAGCAGGCGTGCTCAAAGTCACAGGGTGCAAAAACGGTAACCTCTTGCTTGGAAGGCTACGCTGTCCTGCCCGGCACTGCCGGCCGAGAGCTTAGACAGTAGGCAGGCAGGCTTCTCTGTGTATGCTTTGATTCGGTCACGCACGAATTTCCATGCCTTGCACTGGTGGTTTTGATATTGCCGAGGTGTACAGTTGTCAGCGCCCACAGCAGTGCCTGCCTTGCCTCCGGGCTGGGAGCAAGCAGTAGACCCGGCAAGTGGCAAGGCAGGCAGACTTGCCTGCGACGTGGTGTCCGACACCCGTTTGAGATTTCGCTTGGATTCGCATACTGTCGCAGGTGTACTATGCCAACAGATCGACGGGCGAGACGAGCTGGATACCTCCTGCCGCCGGTCCGACCCAGCTGCCCCCAATGCTGGTGGCACAGACTGCGCCGGCAGCGGCTTTGGCCACGGCGCCAGCGCAAACCAGCATACCTCAGACTGCACCCGCCGCTGCTGCCGCGGCGGAAGCGACTGCACCAGCGTCCGAGCCGGCGACTGCGCCAGCCGAAGCGGCTCCTGCGGAGGCGCAGGCGGATGGCGCGACTGCTCCTGCAGAAGCCGGCCAAGCTCAACCAGCAGAGGTCGGGAGCTTGAGAAGGTGCATCCTGCTGTGCATTGTTGCCGCGAACTCGTGCTCAGGCACAGCCCGCGCTTCCTGCTGGATGGGAGCAGGGCGTGGATGCGACGAGTGGCAAGTATTGTTCTTAGCTCTAGCTTTGCCTCTGGTGTCAGGCTTGCTTTGACTGCATTCCAACTCCTGCTCAGGACGTACTACTACAATCGGGCGACCAACCAATCGAGCTGGACGATTCCCACAGCTTAGAAGCACATGTATGTGTAATTAACTTTATGCACCGCAGTGTTCGGTTCCCACAAACCTGTCCAGTACAAGCCAACCGCTTGGACCTCTTATGTCTTTGTGGGCACTACTGCGATGCGAGGGCCAACACCCTCAGCGCGCGTTGGCCGATCTGCCGATGCGAAACGCAGCAAAACCGGCTGCCCAAGGTGCAGGCGAAACTGCAGTCGAGCCCAATCTTTTTCGTCGCACCAAGGTCAGCCTGTTAAACTGATTCTACTGCCCGACATAGTGCGTCTTTTCACTCTGCCGGCGCAAGTCGGAAGACTTGGCGCGGCCTGATTCACAAACGCCGCCTTCCAAGTGAGCATGAGTAAGACGTACTCTGCTCAACCGAGGCAGGCGGGAGGTTAAACCGGGATCTTTAGAGCCGCTACTTCTAGAATCAATCCGACTCATGGGGTTTAGGCTCTGACTGAGGTTTCTTGGAGGTTTGGAAAGGTACAGATTCGACATGATGGTTTACATGCAGCACATCGTCGCTAGGGCCAGGGCTTGCACATGTGTTTGAGTCTGTCAGAACATGAAGCTTGTTAAAGTATATGTCGTTATGGCCTTATAGGTAGTGCAAGATTCAGCCATATAGAGCGCTGTGGCGAGACGACTTGCACGCAAGCGCATGCGTCGCTCGGAGAAATCGGACAGAAGCGGCTGCGGAAGTCTCACAAAACCCCACCGCGGTTCCTCGGTGGACGAATCGCCGAGGCTGCGTCATTTGCCCACCACGGAGCAGAACTCGCTGCTCTCAGACTCCCTGCGACGGCTCCTGGAGTTGCTCGGACTTGGAGTGCTTTTGACTTGGGAGACGAAGAATTGAAACATCTCGTGCCGTGTGCCAAGTTCGGCGAAGCTGCTCCGAACGAAAGGGCAGCCGGATGCAGCCGATTCAGTGGCAACCTTCGCATCAAGTGGCGCCGGCTGAGAATTGCTGCGAGTCGCAAAGGGGCCTTGGCCAAGTTCCATGCCAGGAATGATCCTGACCTATCTGTCGACTGGACTCGCCGGGAGACCCAAGCTTGCAAGCAACATCTTTGAGCTGCAGCTGCCTCTTCAGGTCACCGAATTGGTGAAGCGCTTTCCTTTGGACACAACCCTCGCTGGGCCCTCTTTGGCCCTCGGGCTTTCCATGCTGCCAGAGGTTTGAGCAGCCCTCTGCCCCAGGACAAGACCTTGGACGATGGGACGAAGATCTTCCATGCCTTGCCCTTCGAGGTCCCCGGCGCGATCAGTGTCAAGGCAGAAGCCTCGGCTGATAGCTCTCTGTGGCCAGCCACAGTGCATGTTGCAAGCGCTAGGTTATGTCATTGGGCACCTATAAATGTAGATACAGGCGGAGATATGCGACGTGTGTGTGTGTGTGTGTGTATTGCGTGTGCCTTTGTCTTTACCTCGATGTATGCATGCGCAAGACTCGATAACGGCACAACCCAATCTTGGCACCCGGCAGGACATCAACGGGGAAGTTACTGAATGAACCGGTCGGACGATACCTAGCATGCCGGATCAACTGTACATGGTCCAGACATGATCAAGCGGCATCTGTTAACAAGTTGAACCATGGGGTCAGGGCTTCGGGTGTCGGACCTGGTAACTTAGGGGTTGGGGTTTAGGGTTGTGGATGAGGGTTTAGATGATATCCCTATGCATGTGCTGTGTGAGACTTGGCTAGGAGTTGCGCACGTTGTTCGGGGATTTTTTGGCCTGTGTGGGGAATTAATTTCAGCGGACGGGGATTGACCACGGCATGACCGGAGGTCAGGCTTTGGTTTGGTGTTTAGGATGTAGGGGGTGGTGGCACCTGCCGTGTCACCTTCGAGCCAGCTGCATTCTACTTGGCGGCAAGCTGCTACCGCACCTAGGTCCTATGCGAGAGCAAAAAGGCCATGAACACTGACATCTTGCTCACCCCGACAGGTGCGCCTGACTTGCATCACCTCCTTGTGGATTACGCCAGTTTCAAAAACCAGAGTGCTACGTGTCTGCCCACTGGTCTGCTATGGTCTGCTGTCCAGACAGTGGCCGCAGGTCCGGATGAAGCAATGTCAGTGGAGCCGTCGGCTCAGTGTGCCAGGCTGTTTCCCGACGTCGGCTTGCACCTGCCCTCCACCCGCGTATCGATTGAGTACCACTCTGACATCGAACGGTGTGGCGTGTCATACTGCTTGGTGCTGGCTGGCGGGCGGATTGATTGGTTGACTGACTGGTTCAGTGACAAACCGAACGACCGAGGATTGAAGACAAAGCGCGGGTGCCACTCAGCACACGAACAGCAGGCAGCGCGCTTTCGGGTGGACACGAGTAGCAGACCCCTCACTGCTGGTGAACCATCCAGGAGATGTGGTCAAAGTCGCCTTCAAGCCCGGGTTTGCCAAGATCTCGCAAGGTCTTGGATGCTGTTGGAAAAGCAGATTGGTGTGTCAGAGAGCTGCTCTGCTAGCATTCGGAAGGCAGAGTGTTTTGTGGCTTCGATCGTGCAACCAGCAAGGGTGACGGCAAAGAGGACGGACAAATATGTAGCCGTGTAGCCGCAGCGATGCTGAAAGGGCCGGCTCATGTCGAGTGTCCCGCTAGGAGTTCGTGCTGAAGGTGCTTCCAGTGTTCGTTTTCCGCAGCATTCCTCGCAACTCTGTGAACGACCTTCTCGTGAACGGCCACTTTGAGGATGGTGGCTTTGTAAGCAGTTTCGACGTGTTGACTCCGGACATGTCTTGCTGCATGTCAAACAGCTGGTGCTTCGGGATCGAATCTTTCTGCCTTGACCGTTGTCGGGACAGGACATCATTGGCATGCTTCTCCCTTCCCCAGAGCACAACGCAACAGCAATTCGTGGAGTGCCGCTTGTGCTGGGCTTGGTCTGTACGGCAATGCCATCAGCTTGCATGGCTTTTTTCACATTCGATGCACGAGGCAGTGATCCAAGCTTGCAGCTGGTGCTATGCCGTCCTGGCCAAGGATGCGCAACCCTGAACCCTGAACGCACGGGCTGTGTCTCGGTCGAGCGGGCAACATGCAGGAGTTGGAATCCAACGAGGACAAGACACCCCTGGACGGATTGAATCCTGAGCGTGTGCCGGTGGGACCCAAACACTATGATGCTTTGCCTTTCCTTGGGGCCTCAGCTGACGAACCGTGCCTGTCAGGTCTTTCCATTCTTGCGTCTGGCACTGGACATCATCCATCGCCTGGAAGCTGCACGTCCTGGAGATGCGGAGTTTGTCCAGCTCGCTTCAGGGTCGTGTTGCGACTTGCTCCATCTTGCGCTTGCGACTTTTGTTGCACGGATGCCAGGCTTGTGTTGCTGGAGGAGCAGGTCCGATTCCGGGAGGCTGCAACTCTTCGAGCCTGATGGCCGTATGCGACCAGGTCAGAGTGGCTGGGGAGACGATGCTGCTGCTGTCCAGTCACAGCCCCAGCGCAAGAGCAGAGGCGGGACCGCCGTGAAGCGCATGCGAGGAGTACCAGCTTTTCGGGAAGCCATGCCGTCGGCTTGGTCTTGCTGTGACTTGGAGCTTGCTAGGATGAGCATGGCGAGGCTTGGGGGCTCGGACTGGGAGCACGTCCCTGTCTTTCTTGTGTGGCGACCTACATACTACTACATGGTTTTTGTGTCTCGTCCCCACGACGCGGGAGCTTTGAGGACATCATGAAGCGCAGACGCCGTGAAGAGCGGGCGCCTGAGGAAGCCTGTGTTGAAACGGACAAGTGCGACAGGAGGCCAGCCTTGACATTACCTGCAATCGTCGGGTTGCCCATGCATTGCAGGTGGATCAAGACCGTGTCATACGCCCCTGGGTTCAACTGGCTTCGCTGCCTTTGTGCATCCGAACTCCACTGATTTGAGAGCCTGCGCCGAGCCAATGCAAGGTACTGGCACAGCTTCTGGGAGTCACGGATGATAAGATGGAAGTCCGAAACAAGAAGCTGGCCTTTCGGCCTGTTTGGTGTTTGGAAGATGCTGGACTGTTGCAGACAAAGTAAAAGCCGATTCAAAATGGCCAGGAAATTGCAGCAGCGGCGACGGGGAAAGCTTCGAGGATGGAGATTCAAACAGTGGAGCAGGCAAGGAATTCATGGCTGGCAGTACCTCCGAAGCGCGTGCTGACTGCACTGGTAGGTGCTAGAGGAGGTTGTGCCATCACCGTTCACAGCTCTGTCTGCGGGGCATGTCTGCAAGATTCGTGCTGCTAATGACTTTTCGGAGTTCTACAAGTGCCCAGCTGTCGCCAGGTTGTTCTATGTGTCAGCTGCCACGAAAGACGGCACGCTGCGACCGGCACATGCGAAGGCGTTGCGGCCGTGGCAAGCTTTCAGGAATCGTCGCTAGCATCAGGTCCTCTACCATGTTGCCGAGATGTATGCCTTGCTCCTCTCAGAAGGCGCCCCCGCTCAATGAAGTGCTTTGGTTTTGCGGTGGGGCAGCGACAACCCCAGAATCGCAAGGCTGGCAGCCCACGTTTCAGGAGACGCAGTGCCGGCCACATGAGTTCATGGAGGCGTCACTCTTGCATCTTTGTTTTGTTTTGTTTGATGCAAAGATGCTGAAACGGAATGTCTCGACTCCTGCAAGACTTCGTCTCAAGAGACCCCCAACAAGTGCGATCCCTGGCTTTAAAGACGTTCCGATGGCTCCACGCGTGCTTCGCGGCCTCGTCGTGCTGGCTGCACCTCTGCCATAAATTGATTTGGGAAGGAGACTCTGGCTCGTGGGTGTCGACTACCCGTATCACTTTTTCAGGTTGCGTTCGGCTTCCTGGCTGGTCCTTCCTTCGTCTCTGGCCCTCGGCAGTAACTGGACTGCATGTTGATTTGCTGTGTAGTTTTCATTCGTTGCAGCATCGACTGGAGCACCACTGAAGGCCAAGTATTCGCGTTCTTCGCCGCGAGTGGAACCCAGCTTCTGTATGCGTCCCCAATCTATCTCTGCATGCGGATTGATGTGGTGAGTGACTGTTGAGCCCTGCAAATCTGCGTGTGAGTGACACGGGCCCCCTTTTTGATGCAGCTGGGTGGCTGAGTGCTTGGTCAAGGAAGGGTTTTGCTTTGCATGTTCGGTAGCTTTCAACAGCAAAATTTGGTTCTCGGGGGCAGGATGACGGAGAAGACAACATACTTCCACTGTCTGTGCTTGTTTGTCTTGTTTGTCACAAAAGCTCTGAGGAGCCTCTGGCAGCCCTTGATTACCAAGTCAGGCCAAGTCACCCTTAGCGAGGCAATACGTCAAACAAGCGTTGGGTCCATAAGCAACGGTTAAGGTGAGGAGGCAGAGCTTTTCTCGCACTGCTGAAATGTGACCGATTCAAAAACGGGTTGCCTGATTGAAGGGGGGAGGCCACTGCCCCTCGTCTGTTTCAGGTCCCCCCAGCCCCCAGCCTGCATTCCGGTCCCTTTTCCGGCCTTTGGGGTGCTTTTATTTCGTCTTCCCATTTGCAATACATGTTGGCGTACGGCTGCAATGCTATTATTAAACCCAGATTAAACTTCAATCGCCATGTGCAACATGCTGGCTCTCGTCCCAAGGCAGGAGACCCGGCGGCAGAGGCCGACTGAAAGTTTTGGGAAACTTGAACGCAAAGAGCACAGCCCGAGAGTTCTTCTCTCTAGAGGAAGTCGAAGAGCGCCACTTGCCACTTCCGGAGGCAGGACCGGCACCGGCAGGCAAAGGCAAACATGAGAAACTAAAGTACGGAGCACTCTGTCAGGCAACCCACTTTGTGGAAGAAGAGGCTGCAGGCCGTGCAGTGCTGAACTAGCATGCGGGGCTTTTGGCCATAGTGAGTCCTCTTGAATCCTTGCAGGTTGCATCGAAGAAGGCTGCACTGTGGAAGACATCGTGAGGATCCAGCACAAGCTTGAAACCGATGAAGGCGACGTCAACCAGCAAGTGGGGTTGTGCAGTGACATGCTTGCACTGCTCAGGAAGACTCAGGGAAGCCATCGAGATGCTCCAGGCACACCCTGTTGCCGAAAGCAGGGGTAACTCTGTTGTTAGTTGTTTCGAGGTTGCCCGCGACTCTTTTTCGGTGGATTCTTCACCAGCCTCTCGGACATCAGCAACAGTGCAGCGTGCTCGCGCGGCCTTCCGCCATCTGAAGCCTGCAGGGCATCGGTCTTCTCCGGATGTCGCTGAGCAGAATCCACAGCCCCTCGGAGCGAAGCCGTGTCCTGGATCGCCCCCCCTAGGCCCTAGGCCCGGTACGCTCGCAGCCGAGGCCTGAACAATAAGCTCCAAGGCCTGATCACTTCGCAGGGCGAGCAGATCGCCAAGGCGCCTCTCAACAGGGAGCCGCTAAGTTAAAGCGCACACTTGTGCACACTTGCCCGCTTGCAAAGACGCATAACGAAAAGTTCGCAAGTGGACGACACCACTTGCACGCTTGAGAAGTTGCATAACGCTAAGCGTTCGCAAGTGGCGAAACCACTTGCGCACTTGCCCACGCTGGACCCCCCACAGCGCACACTTGCCTCACTTGGCTCACTTGACCACTTAACTTGGTTTAGGGTTTAGGGGTTGGGTGGAGAGTTTAGGGTTTGGGGTGTGTTTAGGGGTCCGTTGAGGGTTTAGGGCTGAGGGTTGGGGGTTTAGGGGTTTAGGGGTTTAGGGTTTAGGCGGGGTTTAGGGGTTTGGGGTTTAGGGTTCGGGGCTGGGGCTGTGGGTTTTGAGTTTAGTGCTTGGGGTTTAGTATGGTTTAGTGATTAGGTTTGGCGTTCAAGTGGCAAGCGGCAGGATTCAAGTGTGTCAAGTGGGTCAAGTGTGTCAGGTGTGCGCTGTGGGGCGTCAAGCGTACCTTGCGAAACGCTCAGGGTTGACCCCAACTTTCAAGTGTGCAAGTGATTTCGTCCATTTGATCAGATAGCGGTTCCCGTTTCGGCGAGCACTGCAACATCAGACATTCGATCTGCAACGATGTAGACTCGGCGTCACCAGGAGTTTGGGGCCTACCTCGCCTTCGGCCACGGAGACACTGGCGGCTTCTTGAGCCTGAACAGGTCACCCCAAGTGGCTTAAAGGCTGAATCCTCCGGTTGGGAGGACATGTACAAAGCAGAGACAGTTCACAGGGCGGAGGTGCACCTTTGATGCTGCACGCACCTGCACTCTAATTCGACAGCGGGGAGCTCTTATGGCACCTTGCTTGCATGGGCCCTCGGCATCGTTTCCAGCACTGTGGCACACGCCAGCTGCACAGCTTCGCAGCACACAAAGCCTGGACCCGGCTGCGCCGTGCCGAATGTGGCAAAGGCCAACCGCAGGCAGAATCCTAATCACCACAACCAGCAGAAGTTAACAGAAGCGAACAGTAGCTGCTGAGTGTTTATGCCTATGTCAGCAAGAAGCCAAGGATGGATTCTCTCGGATATGCGTTGTGCCAGATTTGAATTTTGTGAAGCCCAGGCGTAAGTGCGAGTAGAGCAGGACCGGACATTCTCCTATCGGAGACTTCGTGAAAGCTAGGGTCCTGGAGTCCTCTTGGAGTGGATCGGGTTCCGTGTTGGGATGCCGGCTTGGAGCTGGCGTCCTGCGCCGGCTCCAGAGAATGCCAGTCCAAGCGCTACTCCGATCTGGGAAGCCTGGGAATGTACTGTGCAGGTCGACATTGACAGCAGCCTGTGCTGTGCAAGGTCCACGAAGAGATGTGCAGACAGCAAGCTGGGCACAACGATGGCACAATATGGCGCACGTAGCGATCAAGTTTGCAAAGCCATGCTAGCATTGGTTTGCCCAGCTTGTCTCAGAGACTTCGTGGGAAAGCGTTGATGTGGTTACGTCGTGTCAAGAGTTCCTAGATACAGGAGGCACGGGGCCGCGGCCTCACGGGGTGGACCGAGGATCGCTGAAGATCGCTGAAGTCTTGAGGCTGAGGGGATCTGAGAGGTAAGAGGTCAGCTTCTGCTTTTTCTTGCATTCATGTGTGCTCGGCAAACCCTGGACATGTGCCTCGGCATGGCCTGCCAAAGTGTAGCTGAAAGATCCAGGACCACGTGATCTTGATCCGTGTGAGAGCTTGCGCACACTTTGCCCTGCGTCTAGAAAGTGAAGCATCGTGCTTGAGGTCTAGCAACTGTCCCCCGGAGATCTTTTTTGAAATGTAGTTCGATGGGGAAGAACGACGTTCTGGAGCCAAGCCGTGCAAGTTGTTTCGGCCATTCGCCGGGTCAGCTCACAGAGGAGTCGGTTTCGGGTTTAGGGTTGTGAAAGGGTTGTGGTCGGAAGCTACGGGCTGGGATGCATGCTATTGATTGATTGGCAGGCTTCTGATAGGCCTTCCGTGCTCTGTTCAGCGTTTCTTAGAGTGCTCTGCCAAGAATTCAACAGTCTCGAGTGGTTGACGATTGCCATGCATCGTCTCTTGCCAGGACTTAAGGTTTGCCATCCATCATCTCATTGTTTAAGGCTTGCTGTCCATTAGGGGTTGCCATCCATCTCGTTTTTGAGGTTTAGGGTATGCAAAAGGTAATTTCCTTTTAGGCTTCTAGGTTTGCTATCCATCTTTTACTTTGAGCTTCAGCGTTTGTCATCAATATTTTTTTGTTTTCTCACTTTTTAGGTTTTCAATCTGTCATTTCTGCTGGGGGTTAACCGTTGCCAGCTCATCAGTTCCTAGGTAACAGGGGTTGCTATCCAACACTTGAGGGGTTGGGGGGCTGTCACGCATGATTTCCGTTTGCAGTTGGATTGCCATTCCTAACCCTCTTATTGGCATTCGTTATTTTTCGGCAGCGCTTGAGATTGCCGTCCATAACTCCCTTTTGTGCTTTCACGGTTTAGAGTTTGCAACCGAGCTTTTTCCATCAGGGATTATTGAATGTTTTGGGTTTACCATCCGTCATCTTGTTCTTGGATTTAAAGGTTGTCTTTTAGGGCTTTGAGTTGCCACGCGTTGTCTCTTTGTCATCCGGCACTTCCAATAAAGTTTAGGGTTTGACCACTGCCACTGCTACTCTGCTATTGCAGCAGTAGAAGTAGCAGTAGTAGTAGTCGTCGTCGTAGTAGTAGTAGTAGTAGTCGTGGTGGTGGTAGTAGTAGTAGTAGTAGTAGTAGCAGTAGCAGTAGCATTATGACAACCGAATAGCCTAAGGATAGGTATCGTTTAAATACACCAGAATGGAAGTTATGAGGAAATTAGGAATGGACAGGCGGCAATAATGCATGTTGCACATGGGTGTGAAATGCATGTGCCGATGGCGGTCATCAGGTGAAGTTACCTGCACATGTGAGCCATTGTCGGCTCGATGTCATCAGTCGGTGACTGGGATGATGTGCTTGCATCCCTGGCAAGCAGGGATAGCTGGGACACAGGCATAGATAGGCTAGCTTTGGACAGCCATGAGAGGGAGCTCAAGGCCCAAAATCACAGTGTGGGCCTCCTACGTTCTGTGACAGCCGAATACTTGTCGGATTCAGATGCTGCTGCATCAGGACCCCTTAGCAAGCCTGCCAACTTGAACTTTAGAGTCACGAGCTGGTGGGCACGTCTTTTGAAGCTTCACACGCACGAGATGGATGTGTGCCACCAGCAGTCTCTGAGTGTGAAAACAGTGATGTCAGCATGTACCGGGATATTCTCCGAAGGCGAAGCACTGCGAGTGCCTAGACTTATTGGATCACTGCTGTTTTTTTCGTGTGCAGAGCTTGCAATGTTTCAGTTTAGATATTAACAAGATTCTGATTAGACTTCCGAAGTAGAAACATGCATTCCGAAGTAGACTCTAGACTGTAGACACTGTAGACATGGCAAGTGCAACTACATGGTGTAGGAAGCAATGAGACCCAGCAAGCCTATCCCATTACAAGTAGGCCAGACTCAGCCATAGCAGAGTAGAACCATGGCTCAAGATACTGCTAAGGCTCTTGGAATTCCTTTCCGCTGTTTGGCAGGGGCTGAGAAAAATCCTCATTTCAGATCCATTGTAGCAGCCAATCACACCGTGGAGAACATGTTCGAGAGCTTGGAGGACATGCTTCAGGGTTACAGCACCAAGCAGGCAGGCTCATCAGATGAGACTGCCATCAATTTGGCGGTCACGGGATCGCCTTGTAATCCATACAGTGTAATGCGCTGCAAACGTTTTTCGGACGGCTCGGTGGCCAGCCACAGCATGAACGGCACGACCATGCAGTTAGTCATCGACTTCTACCAGAAGTATGAGCCTCATGTGGGAATCACAGAGCAAGTGGCGGGGTTCGGGAAGCGAACAAGCACTTCGGATTCCACGAGTCCCTTCAGAAGGCCATTTTGCTTCAAGCTTGTTCATGCAACTCGTAACTCGATGGTTGATGCTGCTTTTCGGGCAGCCTGTGTCTGAGGGGGGTTGGACCAGGACAGCTCGAGTGATGCAAACATGTTCCCGAATCACCAAGACGAGGCTTGCTTGCTTACTCTGTCGAGTCTGTCTGCTTCTCTGTATCTTTGTCCTTGTCGTCTGCCTACATCTGATGTATATCTCGCGCTGTGTGTCTAGACTAGAGTCTAGATAAGTTTGATCCTGTTTCTTTATGCATCTCTTCGGTCGTTCTGTTCTGCTTCGATTTCATACAGCACGAATGTCTCTCCCTAGCCCTAGCCGCCGTGACCACTGCTGACCTCCATTTCCTGTCATTTCTGGTCAAACAATAGCTTGTCCGCCCTAGCTGCCCTAGCTACTATGTCGACGACGTCTGCTCGAATGTGTCTTTCGGCCCAGTCCATCCATCAGTCATGTGCACAGGTTCTTGGATGCAATGGGGGAAGTCCGATTTCGGAATGGTGGCTACTACGTGGTCCGCATGGACATGGATGCAGAGAACTGGATCAAGATCCGTCGGCCGAGGCCTGTGCTCAAAGGTTTGCAAATTTAAAGCTCAGCAGTCAAGGGTCCACTGGAGCCGTTCAAGCGGTAGCACGTCAATGTCCTGGTTCTGCATTGCAGCTACTGAGTACTGTTCCGCTGTCATGTTGTCATATGCATGAGCCGAGATGTCGTAGCTTGCAGCTGGCAACCGCAAACTATTTTAGCTTCTGGCCCGAAGTGAAAGTATGAGCATGCAGGATGAAAGTGTAGGCGACTGGGACGACTTGCTGAGTTCCTACGCTGTAGATGCAGCAGATGATCCCACATCCTTGGCTGCGGACGACCCTCAGCCTACTTTGAATGCTGCTGCTGCTGATGCAAACGAGGATCCCTGGGACTCGTTTCTCTTGCCTGCAATCCCTCAGTCTGAGCATGCAGCACAGATGGAGTCTCAGATGGAGGTTGAGGAGGCCGATAGACCGGCCGGTGCAGCCAGCCGTTTATATGGGGATCCCAAGAGTCTGCAGCAGATTGGGACACGGTTGCACCAAGCGTTGTTTCGCTGGTTTCGGCGGGCGCTTCCGGCTAGGCAGGAGCTGGACTTGGCCGTGGATAGCGAGCATGGAGCAGAGCCGGCCAACGAGGCTGTGGTGCCGGCAGCCGAGACATCTTTGGATGCTGTAGTGCAGACTTATGTGACCGAGCCAAGCTTCACGACCTTCCGTGCTGCCAGACAAGCCACTGGCGTGCCTGAAACCAGCATGAGACGCGAATTGGTGCAGTTCGCTTGTGCTCTGCTTTACAGCACGACGTGGCTGTTAGGAGCTTTCTTCCGATGCTGGTTGAAGGTGTACAGTCAGTACAATCGCCCACGTTTCCAGCCTCTTATGTTTGTGTCCAAGCTGCGATACGATGAGACGCCGTTGAAGTTGAAGGTGCGAGATGCGAAGTCTTTCCTGCACGACGTCGGCGCCAGCGGCGACCAGCCTACGTCACTGGCGACTTATCATCATCCACCGCGCGGGCAAGTTTCACGCCTCACTGCGATTGGCGATCAAGCAAACACGGACAGCTACACACACGCAAAAATTTTTTGTGTGGAATGGACACTTGGCTGCTTGGCTTTCAGGAGTGACGGCCAGAAACCGTAACCGTGCCGTAACCGTAGCTCCAGTAAGGACCCAGTGACCCCGTGTTAGCCACGCAGCGAAGGCCTGTGATGTGATTTACTTGCGTAGCTCTTTTCCCAGTGCCTAGCGTATACGCTAGGCCCTTAGGCCCGTAGACCCTATGGATTTGGGGCTCTCTTAATTAGTCTGTCTCCTGCCGAGGTTTTCTTTCTGTGGACACACAGACCCAGGAGCATCATTTCGTGACAAGTGACGTCCCTACGCACCTTTACTGCATAGATCGCACCACAGGTGAAAACGAGGTAGCCGTGCTTCAAGACGTCCAAAGCAAAGTGCCTGAATTGCGCCACTTTCAAGCCAAGCACCCTCTGCAAGTTAGGCTGGCTGTCGCCGATAGATATTCGGCTAATCTAGTGGCGGAACGTGAGATCCAGCGCCGGAACCCAGAACAGACGACTGGCCTGATTGGTTGCAGTGTTCACAAAGCAGCCTCCTCTTTGAAGTTCTCAACCAATTTGGAAGCAAAAACAATATCTGGAGTCGTCCAGACTGGCCTAGCTCTGGAGTCAGTAGGCTCTGCGCAGAAGCTGCGGCTGTCTACAGCAGATATTTCATGAAGAGTTAGAGATCGTGTTCGATGTCCCTCCAGAAGGACAGGTCGCGGCCTACCGGAAAGAATTGCTTGATCTTTTTGTGTCGACGCGAGCAGTTGGCGCAAGTCCACGCATCAATGCTCAGAGACAATTCGTGTTGAACCAGTTCTGCAACTCAGACTTGGAATCGGCTCGCATTATCCACTTTTGTGGGCCCGGATGTTGTTCATCACCTGAAACAACATTTGAGATGTTTTTGGGATTGGTGTCGTGGGCTTTGATCCCCTCGAAATGTGGGCTGCTGTCAAGAAAAGCGTGGCTCGGGGCCGACCGCCCTGTAGATTTCGTCGGGCTCCTTTCCGCTGTGTGGCAGTTGTGGCCACGAGTGCTCTCCAAGTTTACAGGCAAACCTCAAGCTGGGCTGAGGCCTGTCAACAGTGCAAGGGCTGCCAGGGGCGAAGACGTTGCCGAGAACTGTTGGGACAGCGTTGCTGCCATAGGACCCGTCAACCATGTGGGGGCTGGCTCTGTGGATGCCTCGCATGGTTGCGACCCTGGGACGGTTGAAGAAGCAGCTCCTCCTGACATGCTCAACGTTGATGCAGACACCTGGGCACAGCTGAACCAGAAGAACCGATCTGCAGCTTTGTCCTTTGCTTCCTCCGCACATGTCGCCGAGAGATTGGTGATTCTGCGACAAGTCATGGAGGCGGGCTTGCAGTTGTTGTACCACCAGCTCCATGTTGCTGGACCACAATGGGAAGCTGAGCAGAAAAGAAAGCAGGCTGAGACAGGGCAGCGCACCTACAAGGTGGTTGACGCCGCCACCGGGGAGTACTTGAAGGGCTTCTTTCAACAAGCGTCTGAGATGTTGCTGCGTGCCCCCAGAGCACTAGCAAAGTCTTCCTACACCCGGCGAGCTCGCGCCACGATGTTTCGACTGCTGGCCAGTTTGATGGCTTGTGTGTGCTACTTCTTGCACATGTGTTTTGATGGATTCCCGTACTGTCTCTTTAAGCTCCTGGTCGACCCGACGCAAGCAGATGAGATTCTGAATCAGCGGCCTGCATGTATGAGGGATTCCCTCGCTGCAACTTTTCTGCAGAAGCACGGAGAGAATCTGGCATCCTCGGAAGCTTTGGCATGTCTACATAGCTTGGCGATATTGATCGACCTCGACATCAGTGGCCTCGAGTCTGCCCACTCTTCATTACGCGAATATACTATGAGCAGAGGCCGTGGCCATACCCCGGACTTTGCGCAAGTGAGTGCGAAACGCCTCTGCGCGTGGACTGGGCGCCGGTACGGCCACGGAAAGCAGCAAGCCGCCTCTGGAGGCAAGAGCTCTTATCAGAAGTCGAAACAATGCAAGCAGAAAAAACATTCGAGACCTGGCGGCGCTTGGCGGGCATTTTGCTCCGAGAAAGCAAGAGGACAGAAATTTACGCGCCGGCTGATCCGGCAGCTCGCAGCAGAATATCGTGATCTGGCACAAGACGAATACGAGGTTTACTGCGAGCGGGGGGCGGCTGCGACAGCAGCGGCTAGGGCCGGCAACAAGCGGCCATTCAGCCTCATGGACAGCCCAGTGCCGCTTGCTCTCAGGCCTGCCGAAGTTCTGGAAAGGCACACAGACCTGGTCGTCGCGCTGCCCGGAAGTGACTTTGGCGCTCAGTTTGAAGCGCTGCGGGCCCGACTTCGTGCTGGGCACAAAGCTGAGAAGTCCCGGGCGGCAGTTCCCCCTGCCGACGTTCCGCTCGACACTGTCTTGCAGCAGGCCCTTGACCAAGGTGGAGCACCTGGCCTTCAGCAGGGTGTCCGCACCCGCCCACACGCGGCAGCCGTGCCCAAGTTGCAGCATCACTGCTTCGTTCCACCCGCTGTCCGCTTTGCCAAGGCCCGCCGCGACAACGTCCTTGATCTGCTTGAATCTACAGAATATTCTGCCCTAGCCATTCTAGCCAGAGTCAAATCAGCGGACGTTGTCTTCCTAATAGTTTCAGTGTATAGCGGCAGGAAGCCACCTTGCCCACCTAGGGCCTAGGGGCTCCGTTTCTTTATAGAGCTCGAGCTTTGATGACTTTGATGTTTGTCCTATGCAGGATGCGCTGGCGTTCAGCAAGAGCCGACGCTCCCAGATGGAGGACAACCAGACTTCCATGGGTGAGTGGCTGCAGAACCAATGGACTCTGGAACACAGGAGCCTTCGACACGAAGACCAACCAAAGATACCTGGAGCAAAGAAGCATGCGTCCGGCATGGGGCCATGTGGTCTGGCTGGGACGTGCTCGTGTTCCCGACCTGGGGACCAGAAGTTCTGCAAAAAGCTGACTCAGTTGCTTCGAAAGACATTGTGGAAACGCCGCGGAGTTGCTTGTCCTGCTCGCTTGGACTATGAGGCAGGCCGCTTGGTGGTCTCTCTGAAGACTGGTGACGGGGAGCAAGAAGTCTTTTTCTTCCCCGGCTACACGAACTACACGACGTGGACTTTTGCAGCAGTCCTGCTTCAGCCTTGTGAGCGCCAGCACGAAGATGGCGTCATGAAGCTTGTTTTCGGCGAGGAGGACACACACTTTGTGGAGAGTCCATGGACGGTGCTGGCAGGCTTGCTGACGATGCAAGCTTTGGTGAAAAAGTTTGTGGACGTGTCCAAGCCGTGCGCCGTGCGGTTTTGGAGCATTCTGGAAGATGAACGGAGACTGCCCGTGTGGGAGATGCAGCCTCGCTTCGTCGATGTCTGCCTGCACACGGATGACCTTGCCTTCTGGAAGGGTGAGGCTCGAGTGCCTGAACCCTGCTAAGTCTATAAGTCTAAGTTTAGGCTTCGGTCCCAAGCTTAAGACCTTAGTTTTTAGTTTCATCGGCTACGACATAGACCATCACAGAGTTTGTTCCTGCACTTACACACATACACACACACACATAATTATGGCGACCTACTACTCGCCACGTCGCGCAGGATTCAGCGCCGGCGCAAGCAGACAGGTCCCACGGCATCTTAGACGACATGGGTGGGGACGCTGCAGATGACGAGCCGGGCGAAGATGGCGATGAGGAAGACAACCTCTCGCTGCTCAGCGACGGGTCCCCAGCAGCATCAACGAATTCCCAGGATGAAGCGGTTGAGGCTTTGCTCGGTGCTGCAAATGCGTTTCGGGGCCCAGATGCAGATGTCAGATCCGACGCGTCCCAGTCGGAGCATGAGGTGCATATTCCTGATGAGTTGCTCCCAGCAGCGGAGCCTGTGCCGGATGCTGTTGCTGCCTTGCTGGCGTTTGCGGAGAACGCAGACAACGATGCAGACGCAGATGCTCCGGGCGCAGACGCCGCGATTCCTGCGGCACCCGCCCCTGAGGCGGCTCCTGCGCCACCTGCTGAGAGGCCGATCGCACCCGCCCCTGAGGCGGCTCCTGCGCCACCTGCTGAGAGGCCGATCGCACGTGCGGGGCGTGCGCAGCGAGAGACACAGCTTCAGATGCTCATTCCGGATCCCATTGGCGGGGAGATCAGGTACAATCTCAAAGGGATGTTCTTTACAGCATTCTGTCCCCGACACGGGGAGTTTTGCCGGCGACAACGGCAAGCCACTGCTGGCAAAAGGGCGGGCAGCGGCAGACCTCTGGGGAATTTGCTGTCCTGGCTTGCTGCAGCTGAGGAGTATGACACGCAAGAGGCTCATGTCGGCAGCAAGGTAGCAGGCCACGAGAAACGAAAGGAGGTCAGAGAATGGTTCATGCAAGTTCCAAACTCCAATGTTCTGTTGGAGTATGAAAGGGCTTCGGAAGCTGGGGAGGATGCAGAGCCTCCTAAGGTGACCTGACGGCAAAGCCGCAGTGACCCCGTCGAGAGACATTTGCTTCAGATCGTGTGCGTGTTCCTCCGGGTGGCTTGAGAAAGAGAGTCATGCAGCATGCGTTCTGTTGTATTGTAGGACTGCAGGGACCAGTATTGTTGAGTTGTCTTGTGGTCCATTGTCTCACATGCAGCCCGCGGGTGAGTGCATTGTGCACTCCATGTTGAGTGACTTTACTGACGCAGGCTCTATGTTGTCTTCCTGCGGAAGGACGTCTACAGCAGGAACGACGTGCTACGTTTCAAGCAGATATGCCAGGACACTACTGGCTTCCGTGCATTCCTCAACTGCTGATCAAACTCACAGAGGCTGCTAGCTAGTTGTGTCGTGCGAGCTGCGAACGCACTATGTCCATGGGCACGTGCTTGCAATGCCGAGACTTCGTTTCTTCTGTTAGCAGCCCAAGCACGGACAGCTTGTAGTTTGGCTCGCTAGCTATTTGAGTGTTCCTGGATTGTGTTGTTGTTCGCAGGACATTGGCCAGAAGCAGTGTGCAAATGGGCCTCTCGAGATCTTCGATGTGCTGCTGCCGGAATGTGGGGCCGACTACGCGGCCCACTTGGCCAAGCTGTCCTCGGAGACACGTGGCCAGGACGGGCCGAGTGCTCACATGTGTACTTCATAGACTTCATAGATATCGACAGACTCAGGGGTGTCTAGCGAGTCTAAGTGTGCCCACAGACTTACATTATACAAGTGCACACACAGGCACGGACCCAAGACATGCGGATTTGAATGTAAATGTACGTGCTACTGCATGCCCACACACAACCGCAGGCTCACACGCACACGCGACCAGATCATGGCATGCGCAGGGGATACCTAGGGAGCCGGGTTTTCAGAGGCGACGTTGAAGGCTTTGGAAGCACTCTATAATTCTGATCTAAGACGTCTTATCCCCGAAGGCATCAAAGATTGAAGTTATGATGATTGAAGAATTGGCCATAGCTGCTGTAGCTGTAACCATACCCGCTGTAGCCGCTTGCTGCGAGCCACTAGCCGCTAACCGCTAGCCACGACACCGCTATATTATGTACAACATGACACCATGAAGCTGAAACGCCCTGAGCTTTCAATCGGATTCTAATTAAATTCATAATAAAAAAAAGATTCCTAATAGAATATTCGGATTCTAATTAAGCTGTAAAAAAAATAGGATTCTGATTAGATTCCTAGTATTTTATTAGCAGCTTAATTAAAATCCTACTATTTTATTAGGACTCAAATTAGAATCCTAATATTTTGCTAGCAGCTTCATTAGAATCCTAATATTTTATTAAGAACCTAATTAGATTCCTAATATTTTATTCAGAATTTAATTAGAATCCTATTAAAATACTAGGATTCTAATTATAGGTTCCTAATAAAATATTAGGATTCTAATTAGATTCCTAATAAAATAT
>CAJNDV010035762.1:0-13939 GCA_905221635.1 Symbiodinium sp. CCMP2456
TGGTCATCATGTCGAGTGAAGGGGTAGCTGCCGCAGCTTTTTGATTCTTGTTGGTTCGACGGATCCTTGTCGGCAATGACGCGCGTGGCGGCTTGCATGATGGTTTGCGCTCTGGCTCGCCCGGCTGCCCGCACTGCGGTCCGGGCCCTGCTTGCTGCCCTGCTTGCCGCCCTGCTCTCCATGCCGCTGCTGATGCGGTGGCAGCGCCGCCGGCGCGCTGCGCTGGCCAATTGGATTGTTACCGAGTTCCGCTGGCCGCGGGCGGAGGACCACGAGGAGGACACTGACCTGCCCGAATCGGAACGAGGCGAGCCAGGCGCTCCGGCGCACATTGCACTGGCTCAGAACCTGGCCTACCTTGCTGCTCACGGTGCCACTGTGGCCGAGAAGGTGGACGTTAGGGAGACATTTATCAAGTAAGGTCTTTGGAATCATCGGGGCTCTTATTGAACACGGAGCAGGGCTCGACCTGATCCCGTGGTGCGCATACTATACTTCAAGGATCATGGGACTTAGTAAGTAGGGTTTAGGGTTTAGGGTACTTCAAGGATCATGGGACTTAGTAAGTAGGGTGATAATAAGGTAAGTATACTTATAACGCCAATTAAGGGACTTATAACCTTACAAACAAAGTCCCGTGATCCTCCAAGTACCATAGGAGCCCCGAAGACCTAAACCCTGTAGTAGTAGAAGCCAGAAAGTTGGAACATGATTGCCCTCATGTCCTCAAGATATAAGTATAAAAGATTCGAGCACTTATCCTCAAAAAAACCATGTTCCAACTTTTTGGGAATCCTTGTTCTGTGCACTCAGACGCTGATCATTGCCTGAGAGCCAGGGTCCATTTGGCAATACGCACGGTTGCTGACTTGTTGAAGCCTGAAGTGGTATCCTCGATCCTGTATTCTGAAGTCCCTCTTTGTCTAGCGGTCTCCTGAAAGCATCGCTTTGGTAGTCTACTGAGCAAGAGGGTTTTGTATAGTCTTGTGTGCATCCAGTCCCGCGCAGCGCAATGAAACCAACTGAAGCCCCTCAGCTGGCAATAAGCAATATAACAAGTAGTATGATGATAAAAGGTTAATAGCAATACTAATATTATATTTAATATAATTATTACATTACTTTTTGAGACAGTACCATACGACTTCGGAAGGACGGGAAGTTGCTGGACCTCTGCAAGAGTGCCTGTAATTAAGTCAAAGGTCTTGGGGAGATTTTTGGGGTTTCATTGCTCAGCGCTTGGAGGTTCATGGGTAGATATAAGTAGGGTTATAAGTGGGGTAACTATAGTTATAAATTATATTAGGGGACTTATAACCCCACTTATGACTACCCATGAACCTCCAAGTGCTGCATGATGGCAGTCCAGGAACACCAGCATCTACGAAACTGTGCTGTAGATTCCGTAGACGCGGCAGCCGTATCTGAAGACCTCATGCAAAGTGCCGAAACCTGGAATCACGATAGTCGTAGCACTTAAGACAACAGCCCAAGACGTAGCTACATCCTCCCGTCTCGCGCAAGAGTGCACATGCCAAGGTGCGAGTATCTTGCGACACCACCCCTTCCTCAAGCAGCACCAGGCATCGGTGGGGTGAGGGTTTGCGTTTTTGTTTACACCCTGGGCCACCATCACACTATTTCAAGTTTACGACAGCCTGAACTGTAGGTAAAAACCCCAGCCATGAAGTCTCTGTGTGTGTATCTATTTACTGCGGCTCGTGATGCAGGGTGCTTTCGGACCAGGGTGGAATCGATGCTTTGAAGCTCTGGAAGTATCATGTGGTCTACTTTTCGAAATTAAGGTCCAGGGTTAACTCTGGTGTGACGGGAGGTGTGTGATGTTCGCATCTGTAGGGGGGCTTCCGAAAATAGGGGACCCTATAGTATAGTACCCTAAATAGTAGGATCCCCATTATAAGGACCCCAAAATATGGTGCCCCTTATTGTCGGAAATTCCTGTATCAACTTACTGAGCAGGCCCAGAACAGAGCATGGACCGCCTGACATGGTACGAGCGCGTAAATCTTAGGATCCGAGGCACGGTAACTACGGCTGATGATATAAATCCTGCATGTCCCGTTATTACGTAAAATACTATGATTCCCATTGTTTAGGGTCCTTAAGGCCCTAGGGATCAAAATAGCCCAAAAGCCTTATATAGTACGGTCTTTGGCCCAAAAGCCTTAATATATGAGTCCTTAGATCCCTAGGGAGGTAAGGCAGGATTTATATCATCAACAGTATGACCCAAGCCTCCCTGAGAAAGTCCAGCATGAAGCTCCAAGTCCCCGGAGCCCCGAACCCTGACTCCCAAGGCATAGGGTTTAGGGGTTTAGGGTTCAGGGGCTTTGGGTTTAGGGGTTTAGGGTTTAGGCTTTTAGGGTTTAGGGGCTTTGGGTTTAGGGGTTTAGGGGTTTAGGGGTTTAGGGTACCCCCAAGCACAGACTCTTAAGACCCAACCTGCGTTGAGGCACAGTGGAGGACTGCAAGCACGAGTGCCTTCAGTATGGGCCGTGCAACGTGCCCTGGGCCTGAGGATTGGACATTTGGTCGTTTTCAGAAAGGAGTCTTAGTGGCTGAGTAGGTAACCTTTAACCTTTTGGGGCTCTTATAATCCTACTATGATTCACAAGGTTAACCTTTTTTGGGTTAGGGTACTCAGCCCTTAAGGAGTTGTTGTTGTGGTTTAGGGTTTAGGGTTTTTGTGGTAGAGGTCTTTTGTGCTGAAGGCTGTATGAGATATTGGAAAGTCTGGCGGCTTGTAGGTCGTCATGGGACTGCCGTACAGTTGGGTACTTAAAGGATCATGGGACTTAGTAAGTAGGGTTATAATTAGGGTAACGATACTCATAACCCCACTTAAGGGCCTTATAACCTTACTTACTAAGTCCCATGATCCTCCAAGCCCTAAACCCTAAACCCTAAACCCTAAACCCTAAACCCATAAGTATAGCTACCCCTAATTATAACCTTACTTACTAAGTCCCATGATCCTCCAAGCAGACCCTGAACCGCCACTTTGAGCTCTGGTTTACAGTTCGGAGAACAGCTGCCAGGGACCTATAGGACCCTAAAGATCCTAAGACCCTAAACCCTAAAGACCCTAAAGACCCTAAAGCCTCAACCTTAAAGACCCTAAACCTTACTTGGAGGATCATGGGACTTAGTAAGTAAGGTTATAAGTCCCTTAATTGGGGTTATAAGTATAGTTTCCCTAATTATAACCCTACTTACTAAGTCCCATGATCCTTTAAGTAAAGCCTCGACCCTAAGAGCCTAAACCGTGGCTAGAAAGCCACAGGATGCGGGTCGGCTCAGGTCTCGGAGGTGTTTTTGGTCTTGTGCCTCAGGCTTGGCTACCCAACCCCCCCAAAAGGATCTAAAAAATAGATCCCCTACGGGGGTTCCTATAAAGTACCCTCTTAGTAGTTAGGGTCCCGAACTAGGGGATCTATTTTCTAGATCCTTTTGGGGGTCTGGGTATAGTGTAAACAGCAGTGGCTCGACACGACCCGAAACCCTAAACCCTAAACCCTAAACCCTAAACCCTGAACCCTAAACCCTAAACCCTACAGGATTGTCCATTCTTGGGGAGCCGACGATGTCAGTGCTACAAGGCATCTAGGCCACGTTTAGGGTTTAGGGTTTAGGGTTTAGGGTTTAGGGTTTAGGCAGAGTCCAGCAGGGAGCAGCCTATGTCTTCGGAGATGGAAGTGGGTAGTTCTCTAAATTAGGGTCCCCAGTTAAGGTCCCCAATATAGTACGGCAGCCTTATAACAAGGATCCTAAAAGGGACCCTAGTTTAGAAAACTACCCAAGTGTAGTTCGTAATGTCAGTTGGGCCGGACAGCAGGTTCCCAGCCGGTAGAATTCTGACGGAGTCTGTTGTCCGGACATACTCCCACGGGATTGAGGTACCAATAACATAGGATGCCAGTCTTGGGCCGATCTGCCTATTGAACACCTACTGCTTATCTTGATACTCCCAAAACCATAAACCCCTAATGTCATGTGCTGAACAGGGGCTTAGCGATATCCCGCTCCAGCAGGCACTGGAGTGGACGCCGACTGCTGGGCGCTGCACGCTGCGGAGGCAGAAAAGTTCCCGAACCTCAAAGCCTAATTAGCCCCTCGATGCCTTTGAAGTAGGGCCCTTTGAAGTAGGGTCTAGGGTTTAGGCCTTGATGCCTTTGGAGTAGGGCTGTTCGAGTTCTCAAACTGAACTGTGAGGGAGGCTCGTGGATACGAACGAGGTCCTGCCATAAAAGTTGGCGGAGGTATTGGCTTCGTTGATGGAAAGCCCCGATTGTCACAATTAGTTCAGAGGCCACACCGTCATATTCAGCATTCCGAGATAAAAACCGCCCCCCGGCATCCTCAGTCGGTGAGAGAGACGGCTGTGAGGTGCGAGTCCTTCGATCATTTGACGCGGATCAACGCCTCAGAGACTGAGCGTGACTCGTCTGGCACTTCAGATACCGTTACAGGCGAGTCTTCAGCGTCGTGCCTGATAGTCCCAAGACAATTATAGCGACACTAGAATATACCTCCCCAACAAAACGTGTACGAGGGTTGGTAGTTGGCTTTAGGTTTTCTCTTTGGTGATGGTGTATGCTTTCGTTACATACCCGTGGATGGGTGTGCGTGAGACAGCGATAAGCTAACAGTCCCTTAGGGCTTCAGGATTTGGTGCCTCTGATCAGAGCTGATGGCTCAAAGTTGAAACAGAATATTCATCGACTCTCGCAGAACTGGATACCGTGGCTTTTGATGAGCAGCTTCGAAAACTAAACCCTAAACCCTAAGCCCTAAGCCCACAACCCGCAAGCTCTCCGGGACCAAGTTTTCCTGTGGTCCAAACTTACTTTCGCCTCTGAAAACTGCAGTTTGTGGAATCCGAAACGAGACTGCGGCAGCCTGCACTTAGCATTCCGGGTATAGGGTTCTATAGCACCTGCACCGCCTATACCTATACTTCGAAGCCATAGAACCCCAAACCCTCAACCTATCGTAGTTATCGCCACTAAACCCTTGCAACCCCAAGCCCCAAGCCCAAGACCCTACATAAACCCTAAGCCCGAACAGCCAGGTTGGTTTTGGATCAACGAGTTGGAGGCAAACGTCAGCGAAGATGCGATGCTCACGTGGGACTCATGGCTCTTTGAAGTTTAGGGTTTAGGGTAGGGTTCCTTGAAGTGGTTTAGGGACTGTGGATGTCGACTCCATAGTGGCTTCTGTTTTGGTTTAACCATCTTTGCATTTAGGATCCTAGAACGTAGCCCCAAAAAAGAAACCCTACCATGGAGACTGTAGGTATAGGGTTCATACTTGGAGGTTCATGGGTAGTTATAAGTAGGGTTATAAGTAGGGTAACTATAATTATAAACCATATTAGGGAACTTATAACCCCACTTATAACTACCCATGAACCTCCAAGTAGTGGTAGGGTTTCTGGGGGGGTGTGAATGAGATAGGACTTATGGTTTTTCCTTTTAAAACCCAATATAGGGGCCTTCATAAGTGGAATAGGCTTTGGGGTTTACTGTACTATAGTTATGCCTAAATAGTTACCTATATTATTTTGGAGGCTCCTTGTTAGAATTATAGAGCATGGACCCCCAAACCCTATTCTTCTATTTATGAAGGCCCCTAGAATACAGAGATATTCATATTATGGGGGCCCGAAAGTCTGTGTCGCTGACTGGCTTGAGGCCTAGGGTTTTAGGGTTTCTGCTGGTGTTGGGTTTAGGTTTTAGGGGGTTTTATAGGGTTTAGGGTTTCTGGGGTTTCTGGGTCTGGTGTAGGCTTTCCAGGGTTTGGGGTTTGCGATCCTGAAGATCCCCTGAAACCCTGCCACCCCCAAACCCTAAACCCTGGTTCAGGGTTTGGGGTTTATTTAGGGGTTTAGGGTTTATTGTTTAGGGCTTAGGGTTTGTAAACCCAGCCCCCCTAAACAAAAACGCAAAAATCATGCCTTCAACATCCTTGCGGCCTGAGGATCTAGCGGCGCGGCAAAGCAAGCTCACGACGCCACTTGGTCGTAGGGGTGCAGGGGTTTGGTGAGTTTGGTGTTCAGGGGCATTCGGTTTGAGGTTTAGGGTTTATAAGGGGGTGCAAGGTTAAGGGTTTGAGGTTTCAGGGTTTCGTGTTCAGGGTCGCAAGGTGTCGGTGCTTTAGGGGCTCCGGACTGTCATCGCAGCTTTTCTGCGGCTTCAGAGGATGCTGGTCTCTTGCGTTTCGGTAACTTAGGTCTTGGCCGTCGGACCCTGGGGCAATAGGCGTTCACACTTTCCTGCTTGAGGGTACTGCTTGCAAGGAGACCAGGCAATCGGCATCCGTCTAAGGACCAGAACCAGCAGGTAACCTTTCGACCCAGTATCGGTGTACTTGACTAAAGCCTGACGTCACCTTCTTCCACAACAGAACTCGGCAACAAAGGTTCATCTGCTCGCGTGTTTTGGCTGCACAAGACATGGCATGGGCAGCGATCCAGTTCAGGTTTGGTGAAAGAGGAAGCTTACACCCATCCAGCTCCAAGAAATGCACGTCGGAGGGACTAGTAAGTAACAATATCCCGGCACACTCCGCATATATATATATATATATATACATATGAATGAATGAGCTCGGATGTATACCATACGATACCCCCGGGGAATACTATTCTGGTTAGTTCGGCTCCAACCACAACAGTCCTGCCAGGATCTGTGGAACTGGGAGGCTTAAGCGGAACAACGAGTAAGAAACCTTGCTGCTTGGGTTTACGGTTTAGGGTAACCTTGCTAGTTTGGGAGCACTATGCAGTGCGTTAAAACTGACATGTTCAGGAGGTGACGCGCAGGGCAGATGCGCTTTCGGTCTGACTGCAGGAAGTGTCTGTTCTTGGCCTACTTACTTCCAGGAAGGTCTTGCGACGTTGTTGATTCCCTGGCTCCGGGTTCCCTCCTGACGGCTCCAGCATTATTTATGATTAAGACTTCGTAATAATGATAATTAGGAAAAGAGAAATTCCTGCCGTCGAAGCAGCGATTTCCAGCTCCGGCCCTGTTCCCGAAGCCTGCTGTGCCAAGGCGCCATTTGCTTCTCGTCTCCTGGCTGCAGTCTCGAAGCCCTCCTGGAGAAGTACTCAAGAAAACCTAATGTGGTTTTGGGATTCCTTAAAAGGGTTCTACAAGGGCTACTATAAGGGGTTTAGGGTTTAGGGGCCTTACTGAAAGGATCATGGGACTTAGTAAGTAGGGTTATAATTAGGGTAATTTATACTTATAACCCCAATGAAGGGACTTATAACCTTACTTACTAAGTCCCATGATCCTCCAAGTGCCCAAAGGGTGACTGTACCAATGTGCTATATACTTTGGTCGTAAAGCGCTTATATAGAGACTACTTTAAGGCCACAGTAGAAACTCGTTGGGCACATGGACTTTTGGGGCTACAACTCCAAACGCTTGAAGTTCGAAAAAGCCCCCACCCCTTGACAGACTGAGGAGGCAAGGCCACGCTAGGCTATCAGCATGTTGATGGCCTGAAGCCCCCCAGCGCCATACTACCTTCATGACGACACTACAATCTATCCCATCCAACAGTATTCAGGCCCCTACATTAGATCCGAAGCTTGGCGTCTCGAACCTGTTCGTTCGTCACCACACCCTAGCAGAAGAGAGATCCAGGGCCCGATCTCGGCCTTGGCTAAGGGTTTTGTCGAAACTTTTGGTTTTGTGTTGCTTGAAGGACTTTGAGAGTCTTTAGGGGTTTTGCTGTTTTGCTCGACAGGGCTTTCAATAGGACACAAATTCATGCAAGGTGTACATATGTCTTAGGTTCGAGTGGCACAGATGAGGTTGGACAAGGCTTGAGTCTATCCCATGACTCAGACGTTGTCATAGTTGGGTAACATTTTACATTTTTAAGGGTACTTAAACCCAATAAGGAATATACATAAACCCTAAACCCTAAACCCTAAACCCTAAACCGCAAGCAGGTCCCAAACCTTGAAGCCTAGACCCTGATCTCCAAATCCTGAGCCCTGGCTTGAGAAAACGGCCGAAAAGATTGCCAATACTATGTTGGGGGGGGTCGGAAATCACGGGGTGTTCCGTATTATAAGTATAGTATTAATGGGGCCCCAAGGACCCTATTCTAATTATCATTATTCATATTACTATTATTACTATTATTATTAATATTATTATAGTAGTAGTAGTAGTAGTATTATTATTACTATTATTTTTATTACTATTGTTTTATTTAGGCCCCTACATGACAAGACTCCCAGGATCATTCTGGCCTGGCGGATCCTGGTCAGCTGCAGCCAGATGGTCACTTCCAAGGTCCGCCCCCTTTACTGCAAGACACGCAGGGGGGCAAGGTAGGGGTCGGAAGGGCCTCAATAATAACCACCCATACTACTATTTATTTATTTATTTATTTATTTATTTTGGGGGGGGTTCCTTCTTATAGTGATATATAGGGGCCTAGATAATAATTACCACTACTACAATTGAAAGGGGTTCCTGCTTATAGTTGTGGTATAGTATACCCAAAACTTTATTCTAATGATTAAGGCCCCTATATGGCTCAGCGAGTATACACGATCATCCATGTATAGTCTCCAGTCCCTATTTCACCAGGATAGTAGTATATATTTATACCCCAATACCCTATTCCCATTCAGAAGGCCCCGACAATAGCTTCAAGAGATTCTTCTGGACCCCTTGATTTGCTTACAAGCTTCACGCGTTGGATTTGCCGAGTCGCTGTAGAGGATTTGAGATCGGAGACATGAAGAGGGCGTCTGGCTGAATTACCCTAAGGGTCCCATGTGAGTACACTTTTACCCTGAAGTACCTATATTATACTTTATAAGGCCAAAGCGTATAGACCATCACTTGGAAATCGGGGGTTGACAAGGCGCTTCATGGTGCTTTTGCAGGGTTTCGGGTAGGGCCTCTCTTTGGTCTTCCCGAAAAAGATTTTCTAGCACATGGACCCTTAGGATTAAGCTTATGACCGAAATGACCCGAAAGACATTGCTACCTCTATGTCAGCTCTCAGGTGTCACGTGACGAGTCGCGGCACATGTGCGACGAGAAACGTAGCGTGAAATACCAGCGTTGCCATTTACCATGTGCATTGAACGCCCCAGACCCCAGCTTCAATCGCCCCTGAAACCCCCAGCCCCCGAGCCGTAGCCAAAAAGCATTCCAGAAATCGCTACAAAACTCCATCGACGTACCACCCCTACCTGGAGGATCATGGGACTTAGTAAGTAAGGTTATAAGTCCCTGAATTGGGGTTATAAGTATAGTTACCCTAATTATAACCCTACTTTCTAAGACCCATGATCCTTTAAGTACCTGTTCCCCACTTCGAACTACTCCTTCGACCCGACTACTTGCGACGCACCCAGGCGCGCGTCATCGAGTGGCTCCTGGTGATCTCCTGTTCCTGTTCAGCAATCATCCCGAATATGGGAGCCTTAATAGCTACCTATACGGTTTGGGGGTATATTGTACCATAACCATAATAACGAACCCCGAAACTAGTATAGGCAATGATTTAGGCTCCTATAGTTGCTTGGTTGCCGGGGGGGTTCTTAAGATAAAGGGTACCTGAATAAATTAGGCCCCTGTATGAAGTAATTAACGGTGAAGTATATTGAATTCAGAAAGATCCTTCTAGGTATGCTTAGGTTGAAGATCTGGATGTAGGGGCTTCGGGGTGGCAGGACTCCTTCGTTCAGGGTTTCCGGGTTAGGGATGCGTCCGATCTATGTTGAGGTCTTGGGTGTTACCAGAATAAACAAGCCCTAAACCCTGCGAACCATAAACCCTGCAAGCCCTAAGCCCTATACTCTAAGGTTGAACCCATGGGCCCCTAGTATGGGCCCTTAGTTCTGGGATCCTTATACACCTACTATATTACCCTACATGTACCCTTAAGGGTCCCTAGAAAGGCCTAGGGGTCCATATTAGGGGCCCTTACTTTTAACTTTAGATACTCGTCGATATGAGTCAGCTACTTCGAAGTCAAAGGCCTCCAGTCGCAGAGTAGCCCTCATCACAACTGAATCACAACTTTATAGCAACCCATATTGCAACCTTGTAGTACCCCTCAGAACAATCCGTTTTATACCAACTTTACTATACAGGAACCCTTAATTGTAGGCATCCGGCACGTGATTTCTGGATATGCTGCTTGCTACAACCGCCTGAATCGTACGATCCGTAGAGCGCAAACTTCTGGCAGCAAGCCCAAACCGCTTACACCAAACCCTGAACTCCGAATAGTGCGAACCCCGCAAAGCATGAAGCTCCGGCAACCATACCGACCCTTGCGCCCGAGCACTTCCAAAATCGCTCACCTTAAGCCCGGGCTCTGTCAAGCCGCCGACGCGAACTCTAGCACCCCAACCCCAAACCCCAGAAGTCTGCAAGAAAACCCTACAAAGCCGTTACCCTAAACCTCAAAACCCTGTAACATAATAAAAAAACTTTCAGAACCCTGCGAGCACAAAACCCTAAAACCCCGAAGGCTGCGTCGTTTCCTGCCTCCTCTTCTTGACTTATGAGATGATGCCAGAGCGCTTTGTGGGCGTCGGGGGCTCAGCCGAGGCTTCGGAGACGAGGAGTTGCGGGCTTTCGTGGTTTTGGGGTGTAGGGGTTTAGGGTTTAGGGTTTAGGGATGTAGACGTCCTTAACCCCACCGGCACTCATTCTAAACACGAAGTACTAAACCCTTATCAGACACTGATATAGGCTTGAGATGCTGATCACCCTTCAGCCCTATAGATTGTAGAGCTCAGCAGCCTTATAGCCCCCTTCAAAAGCCCCATAAAACCCTGTAAAAAGCCCTGCAGCTGCCCTAACTATACAACCCTACTTAAAGGATCATGGGACTTAGTAAGTAGGGTTATAAGTAGGGTAACTGTACTTAGAACCCCAATTAAGGGACTTATAACCCCCTACTTACTAAGTCCCATGATCCTCCAAGCCCTAAACCCTAAACCCTGAACCCTAAACCCACAAGTATAGTTACTCTGATCATAACCTTACTTACTAAGTCCCATGATCCTACAGCTGCTGAGGATAAGAACCACCCTAAAACCCTAAACCCTAAAACCCTTAAAGCCTCAAAACCCCAAACCCTAAACCCTTAAAGCCCTACAGCTGCTAAGGATAAGAACCACAAGATTGACGAGGTCATCCCCTTCGACTTCCCGATCTCAGGCGGATTCAGCCTACCGCAAGCCTTGGAGCCCTGGTAATGCCTGCTCCGAGGGTTTAGGGTTTAGGGTTCAGGGTTTAGTGTTTAGGGTTTAGGAAGGAAAGTCGACAGTAATTTCCAAATCCAGAAACTACAGAAGCCTTCTTAAGCATCTCTGCTTGGTCTAAGCATAGTTAGATCTTTTTAAACACTATGTATTCGGTGGGCAAGCAACTCTTTCTACAGACCTTTGCTGAAAGGACACACCACAAGCCGCGAACCCCGAACCTAAACTGAAAAGCCTTTACCTTAGTGGCTGAGTAGGTAACCTTTAACCTTTTGGGGCTCTTATAATCCTACTATAATTCAAAAGGTTAACCTTTTTTGGGCTAGGGTACTCAGCCCTTAAGTTACTGAAACTTGGACAGCAAGCAACTCTCGCCCAAGAGCTCTTGAATTTACACGGATCTGAGTTTAGGGTTAAGGGTTCAGGGTTTAGGGTTTAGGGTTTAGGGTTTTAGGGTTTAGGGTTTAAGGTTCAGGATCTGAAAGTTTAACATTTTATTGTCCTGGCTTATTGGGGATGTAAGTTACCTCTTGGAAGGCTGCCCCCTTTGACAGTTTACATGCAAGCAGGTTTTGATCTTCATGCTGAGCGCGTTCAGTGTGAACCTTCTGTGAAGATTCGCGCGGCTGGGGTGGAAGATTAAGAGAAACTCCTCCGGCAAGCTGTTGCAGGTGTCTCCCGGAACATCACGAGGCCCAGTTGCAGAGTTCGGAGCTGATATTTCGGCCATGTCTCTGTCGTCTCCACTCCGAGTGGCCAGACTGCTAGATTGATGCCCTAGACCCTAAACCCTAAGCCCTCCTTGCTTAATTGAAAAGCTTTTCTGTGCAAAATATCTCCAGAGCTCCGACGGCACCATACTTTGGACAGAAAGCTGCAGGAGTGCTTCTGTTTCTGCCCTGTCACTTCGAATCTTACGCCCTTGATGGGCCTGAAATCGAAAAGTCCGAAGCCTTGAGAACCCCTGAACATCAAACCCCACCCATGTCTTGAAAGCACTACTCTCTTTGGGGTGTATTTCGCAGGCTCATCGCGTTCCCCGTGCCGCTTGTCGAAATGCTTAAAAGTGTGGGGGGGGGGGGGAGCGGTGGTGAAGCCCCGGCCTTTCAAGAAGGAAGGTGGAAGTCCTCTCCAGGGTATCAGAACCTACTTGGAGAATCATGGGACTTAGTAAGTAAGGTTACAAGTCCCTTAATTGGGGTTATAAGTATAGTTACCCTAATTATAAGCCTACTTACTAAGTCCCATGATCCTTTAAGTTCCCTAAACCCTAAACCCCTTTAGGGGAGTTGTGGCCCTTGTGTGCCAAAGGCGAGGTGTTTGCGGGTAAAGAGGTGGCATTTGGATCCAGGATCCAGGAACCCAGAAGTGCTGCTGTAGAGAGGGTTTAGGGTTTAGGGTTTAGGGTTTAGGGTTTAGGGTTTAGGGTAGGAAACTCGATCTCCGACTGGATTCTGGCATAGAGGGCGCCTTTTCGGCTTTCGGGTGTAGGGGGGTTTAGGGTTTAGGGCTTGAGCGTTTTCGGGTTTAGGGGTTTAGGGTTTGTTTGCCGGACAGATGCTTGCAGCATCTGGACAAGTGTACTTCAGGTACAACGGCGACATGTACTTCAAGGATCATGGGACTTAGTAACTAGGGTTATAACTAGGGTAACTATACTTATAACCCCAATTCAGGGACTTATAACCTTACTTACTAAGTCTCATGATCCTCCAAGCCCTAAACCCTAAACCCTAAACCCTAAACCCTAAACCCTTATTTACTAAGTCCCATGATCCTCCAAGTAGGCTTCTCCGGCATGCCTTGGCATGCTCCTGCGCTCGGTACCGAGGTACATGATGACGATTACTGCATCTTGGTGTTCTTCTGATTGGCTCTTAGGACTTTAACTTTTTGGGTTTCTATATAACTAACTATAATANNAGGGGTTCAGAAGTCAGCCAAGGCATATCCTTTCCGCTTCTTTCCTTGCTGCGTCTTCCTCATCGGTACGCTCTTCATTATGTGGGTGGAGTTCTGGCGCATCTTCCCTGGGTGGCTCGCATATTATTCAGACCCTTAGCTTTGCAGAAGCTCAGAAGCTACGTCCAAAAACCCAAACTCTACGCAGGCCAACCCCTGCATGAACCCCCAAAGAGCGAAAGACGTGGATCCCAGACGCCGATGTAATCCTTACACTTGCAGACCTCTAAACTTTAGACTCTAAACCATAGATCCTAAGCCCACGAAAGCCACCACGGTTCAGCTTGGCAAATACTGGGCATTAGCTTCGCAGGCTTTGGGGCACTGTAGGGCGTAGACCTAAATAATTTACAATGCTATTTTCAGGGCTCTTGATTATAATTTTAGTATAATGGGCGGCCTGTGACCGGTCTTCGAGTCGTGCCACCAATACGTAGTTATAGTAACCTCGGGTAGTTGAGGGTGGGTAAGAAGTACGGTTCGGCATTCTGGATACGAAGGTTGCGCTAATAATATGGACTGCTAGATCAAGTTTCTGGTGATTTGCAGTCTGTTAGGAGCACTTGCCATAGCTTGGGTGATCTCCGCATGAAGCTGTCCGTCTCACGTGCGATAATTACTGGACATCCCTTCTCCAGGGCACTCCAACCATGAGGTCACCTGATGCGAACCTATGCCTGTAACCGAAAAGACCTACCGTTT